>WBNM01039364.1:0-151942 GCA_013399055.1 Ramphastos sulfuratus | reverse complement strand
GGTTGGACTGGCTGGAGATCCCTCCCAAGCCAACTCATTCTATCATTTAGAGGTACAATTTCTAAGCCAGACAAGATCCACATCCTAATGTTTACTTGCTACTGGCTTTACACAGGGCAAATTTCATTTAAAGTAAAATAGAATTTTAAAAAAATTAAAAAGATCTCAGTAGCACCAAGGTTTCAACTTTGTGTCCCAGCATGCTCCATGTGCTCTTCTTTCATAGAATCATAGAATGGTAAGGTTGGAAGGAGACCTCAAGGATCATCTAGTTTCAACCCCCTGCCATAGACAGGGACACCTCCCACTAGCACAGGTCACTCAAGGCCTCGTCCAACCTGGCCTTGAACACCTCCAGGGAGGGAGCAACCANGCCTTTGCCTCAGCACTCCTGGAATACAGAGCAAGAGAAAAGAGGTCACAAAACAGAATGAGGACAGAGATGCTGGAAAAAGCATTGAGCATCCCTGCAATATGTAAAAACAGTGACTGAGGGGCCAGGGGAGAAACAGAACAACAGAAATGAGATACAGGTGAAAAAAATCTTGTTAGAGAAACAATTTACAATCTCATGTTATTGGCAGAGCTGATCTGGAATAGTTTCTGTACCTTATTCCTTGCCTTGTCCACAGCTCAGAGTCTCCCTGTGATGTCTCAGCAGCAGTCCCAGCACATCACTGCACTTTGTGAGGATCTGACTGAGCAGGAACCACTCAAGTCACCCAATGGGCCTGGCTTTGCAAAGGACCATGCTAAGCCTATGCCTGAAGCATCATTCGGAGAGAAGGCATTTTGATATTTTAAGATTTCCAAAGATTCATGGAATGGTTTAAGTTGGAAGAGACCTTAAAGATCATCTAGTTCCAACCCCTGCCAGGCAGGGACACTTTCCACTACACCAGCTTGCTCAAGGTCTCATCCAGCCTGGCCTTGAATACCTCCAGAGAGGGGGCATCCACAACCTCCCTTGGCAGCCTGTTTCAGTGTCTCACCGTTCTCATTGTAAAGAATTTATTGCTAATCTCCAGTCCAAATCTGCCCTCCTCAAGCTTCAATCCATTCTCTCTTGTCCTATCACTACATGCCCTTATAAAAAGTCCCTTCCTGGCTTTCTCATAGCCCCCTGCTCTAAGGTCTCCCTGGAACCTTCCCTTCTCCACACTAAACAGCCCCAGATCTCTCAGCCTGTTTCCATAGGGGAGGTTCTGCAGTCCTCTGATTGTCTTTGTGGCCCTTCTCTGGACCCACTCCAGCAGTTAAATGTCCTTCTTATGCTGGGAGCCCAAGATCTGGACTCAGTGCTCCAGATGTAGTCTCACAAGAGGAAGGGTGAGAATCACTTCCCACATCCTGCTGGTCACATTTTTGATGCAGCCCAGGACTTGGTTCCCTTCTGGGCTTCAAGCTCCCATTGCCAGCTCATGGGGAGTTTTGTTTTGGTTTTGTTTTTTTTTACATCAGCTGACATCTCCAAGTCCTTCAGGCCAAGTGATGTTGTAAGAAAAGCAGAGAAAGAAAAGCTTCAGCTTGCCAAGGCAAATACAAACAGAGAAGAGAGGAATATCAAAAGTGCATCAAACTTTACATTGACTGAAGTCTGCAGTACCACTTAGGTGGCTAAGTCCATGACCTGAGGGCATATCTGGCCTTTTGCATAGACAATGGGGTACACCTGGTTCTTTTATTTCCCCCATGAAGCTGGATGAAAGGAGCCTGTCTAGCTCTCTGCCTACTCCTCCCAGGGGAAAGGTGCTATTGTAATAGGAATGAGCCACAGTAGTTCTGCTCTGCACCTCTCACCAACAAAAGCCAAAGATGACTGTGCCCCTCTGAGATTACAGACTTTGCAATCAACCACATGTGAAAGGGGCTGGAAGCCCTCAGCCACAAGGAAGAAGGAGAGACTTGTCTGTCTGATGCCTTTGTCACAGGGAGCTTTTCATTCGAGGCTTCCTTTAATCCAATATAGCAGCCTGTAACACAGATCCCAATCTTACCACCTCTTTTAGAAGCCTCTGATGACTTTTTTTTGGTTTTTTGGTTCTCTATTTCTGCTCAGTTGGATTACAGCATATTTTTTTCTCTTCAGATTTTCTCTCCCTGTCAGGCTTTCAAGCTCATTTCTCCTTTACCTAAACCCATCGATCCCTTTGCTTCCACCTAACCAACGTCTCAAATTCTCTTTGAAACAAAGACAGAACTTGAGTCCAAGTCCTCAGGTCTATAAAAATCCATACAAACTCCCTGCCTGGTCCTCAGCGCCTTTATTGTTACCAATTAACTTGTGTAATATTTAAAGAGACTTGGGTTAGTGGTAAATATCAGTATTTTTGTGGAATGTCTAAAGCAAACCAAAGTGCAAATGCCAAGAAACCTGAGAAAAAATTATCTTTGAGAATAGCACTGCTGAGGACAACCTGAAGATGCTGGTGAATGTAAAACTGAACCTAAGTTGGCAGTGTCTGATTGCAGCCCAGAAAGCCACACATATCCTGAGGAGCATCAAAAGAAACGTGGCCAGCAGGCTGAGAGAGGTGATTTTGCCCCTCTGCTCTGGTGAAACCTTATTTAGAGTACTGTGGTCAGCTCCAGGGCCCCCAGCAAAAAGACAGACATGGACCTGTTGGGAGCAAGCAAGCAGGAAGGCCACAAAACTGATCAGAGGGATGGAACACACCTCCTATTAACCTGAGAGGCCTGGGATTGTCTAGTCTGGCGAAGAGAAGGCTCTAGGGAGACCATGTTGTGGCCTTTCAATATACAAAGGGGACTGATAAGGTAGATTTAGACATCAGGAGGAAATTCTTTACTGTGAGGGTGGCCAGACACCAGAAGTGGTTTTCCAGAGAAGATGTAGATGCCCCCTTCCTGGAAGTGTTCAAGGCCAGGCTGGATGGGGCTTTGAGCAACCTGATCTAGTGGATGAGGTCCATGTGCATTTGATTAGATGATTCTAAAAAGGTCCTTTCCAACCCAAACCATTCAATAATTAAAGAACAGGTTCCCAGGATTTGAGGCCAGTAAATACTGTCCCTACTCCTTCCATTCAGCAGAAAAGGAGACCCTTCCTCAAACTCACAGATTAACATCCTTGAAGGCAAAGATGTGAAATTAATTTCAATCTCAGTTGCTTGGTTTCAGCATTTTTTTCCAAGAGTTTAGCTTTCCCTACCAAGTAAAGTTATCTACTGGCAGTACAGTGAACAACTTAAATACCTTAAAGAATGTGGTTTCTGCTACTTCCTTTCTTAAACCAAGCAGCTGTCTTGTCTTAAATAGTACAGCTTAGCTCTGTTGGGGGGGGGGGGGGGGTCTCACAAAAGAATTTATGGAAGATGCATGTGAGAAAATATGGACCATTACTATACATAGCAGCAACAGTAGAGAATAAAAGCACCTGCACTGTTACCAAGCTGAGATATCTCCATTTATCAGCTGTGATTTAAGGATTCCTGGCTTATAGCATTTTCAAATGCCTGGGTCAGCTGTTACCTGATTTTCACCTAGTTGTCCGCCTGAGTTCCTATACCAGCACAAATAAAGTCAGAAAGTAGCCACTAAGGCTTCTCCTTCAGTTAGCAGAACCAAAGCCACAGTCAGCAAGCAAAGCTCCAGTTAACAAAAGGACAAAGTTTTCTGGTTTTCATGCTAACTCTCACAAGAGCAAGCCATTTCCTAGCATAATCTTAAATCCTGATGCATCTGCAGCTCACTTTTTCTTACCTAAAATCACATGCAGAGCATAATATTCCAGAGAAGCTTCCATTGCATTAGAAGTTCAGAAACATGATTTACTTTGTATAAGAAATGCATCAGAAGAATCACTCTCTATTCATAGAATGAGTTGGAAGAGACCTCCAAAGGTCATCTAGTTCAGCACCCTGCAGTCAGCAGGGACCTCCTCCACTACATGAGGTTTCTCAGAGCCTTGTTGAGCCTGACCTTGAATATCTCCAGGGATGGGACCTCAGCTACCTCTCTGGGCAACCTGTTTCAGTGTTCCATCACCCTCATCCAATCTCAATTTCCTCTCCTCTAAGTTTAAACCATTGCCTCTTGTCCTATCACTGCAGGCTTTTGCAAACAGTTCCTCTGCAGCCTTCTTGTAGGCTCCCTTCAGGTACCTGCAGGCTGCTATCAGGTCTCCTGGAAGCCTTCTCTTCTCCAGGTTGAACAGCCCCAGCTCCCTCAGCTGTCCTCATAGCAGAGGTGCTCCAGCACCTCAGTCATCTTCATGGCCCTCCTCTAGCCCCTCTCCATCAGGTCCATGTCTTTCTTGTGGGGGCATCCCAGATCTGGAGTCAGTACTCCAGGTGAGGTCTCACCAGAGCAAACTAAAGTAGCAGAACCACCTCCTTCAGCCTCCTGGCCGTGTTTCTTTTGATGCAGCCCAGGACATGGTTGGCCTTCTGGGCTGCAAGTGCACAATGTTGGCTCATCACAGATGGGTATGCCTTACCAAAATATTCAGTCAATCTTTGGGCAGCCCATGCTTCTTAAGTTTCAATGTGCATTGTGGCTGCAGCTGAGGAGGTGTTAGCTGTGTCTCTTCCCACAAACTGATCAAAAATGTATTTTTGTTATCTGGAGTACTCCAGGCATCAGCAGCCAAACAGATGCTTTGAGTTTACCCAAAAGCCCCAGAGTAATGAAGAATAACTTCCAGCTGACCCAACATAAGAACAGCCTTTGTCATCAGCATTAGAGACAAAGCCCTGCTGTTCATCCAAATTGCCATCTGAACAATGGAAAATGTTTTATGCATCTCAATGATTGAAGTGGAAAAACCTGGAGTAGTACACTTCAAAACAATCTCAAAACAACTTTGCTGTAGAGCTCTTAACAGCCTGGTTTGGATACAGAGTGGAAGACTTCTATCAATGAGCAAGATGCATCATCCTTCTGCAGCCATCCTGAACACACTGACTGGGGTGGGGTAGGATTTTCTTTCTTTCCTTCCTTCCCTCTTTCCTTCCTTTTCTCTTTTGTTAGAGCTAGACCCAAAAACACAACCTTTTAATCTCTATAATAATTTTCAGAAAGTGTGTTGTGCTGAAAATGTGGAAAAGGCTCATCAGTCTGTGGGTAAGTGTTTGGCATGACAGTCCTGTGTGGAGAAGGCTGGTGTGGCTGGGCAAGAGCAGAAAGAAGGGAGGATACCAGAGGATCAGAGGGCTGGAGCACCTCTCCTATGAAGACAGACTGAAAGAATTAGGGCTGTTCAGCCTGGAGAAGGCTCTGGGTAGACCTCATAGCCACATTTCACTATGTGAAGAGGACCCACAGGAAGGTTGGGGAAGGACTGTTTAGAAGAGCTTCTAGCAATAGAGCTCTAGCATTAAATTGGACCTGCATCTTTCAGTGAAGGTGTAATTGGCAGAACACTGTTGCCTTCTGACTGCCATTTAGCTCAAAGACTTCTTGGAAGCATAAGGCAAGAGCAAATGAAAGGTGCTTCCCCACACCTCCTTCAGATCCTCTTCACTGATGAGGAACTCAGGCTCTCTGGCTTTCTGGGAAGCAGCAAAGGTTTTCTGGGATAAGGCTTCTGAAACAAACAGC
The DNA here is from genome assembly GCA_013399055.1 of Ramphastos sulfuratus. Taxonomy (NCBI): domain Eukaryota; kingdom Metazoa; phylum Chordata; class Aves; order Piciformes; family Ramphastidae; genus Ramphastos; species Ramphastos sulfuratus. The sequence goes on along the minus strand of WBNM01039364.1, from coordinate 146,380 downwards.
AACCAAAAAAACCTCCAAAACAGCAACAACAGAAAAACACCAAACATTATGAAGGAGGTCAAGAGAGGTGATTCTGCATTTTGTTCTGATGAGAATGCACCCAAAGTACTGCATCCAGTTCTGGGGTCCTCAACACAGGAAGGACATGGACCTGATGGAGCAGGTCCAGAGGAGGGCCATAAAGGTGACTGGGGTGGTAGAGTACCTCTCCTATGAGGACAGGCTGAGGAAGCTGGGGGTGTCCATCCTGGAGAGGAGAAGGCTCCAGGGACACCTAATAGCAGCCTGCCAGTACCTGAAGGGAGCCTACAAGAAGGCTGCAGAGGAACTGTTTACAAAGTGATAGAATAAGGGACAATGGTCTGAAATGAGAGAAGAGCAGATTTAGATTGGATGTTAGGAACAAGTTTTTTACCATGAGGGTAGTGGAACACTGGAACAGGTTGCCCAAGAAGGTAGTTGAGGTCCCATCCCTGGAGATATTAAAGGTTAGGCTCAATAAGGCTCTGAGCAACCTGACCTAGTGGAGGATGTCCCTGCTGACTGCAGGGGGGTTGGACTGGATGACCTTTGCAGGTCCCTTCCAACCTAAACCATTCTATGACTTGCACTGAATGCATTGACAGACCTGTGGCAAGGACTTCCTGTAAGATATTCTTTACTAAAGTCAGTCCTCTATGGTGCAGCCAAGTTTAATGCCAGCTACAAAGAATAAAAGGTAGTATCATTTGCATCTGGAAACGAAAAATTAGAAATATTTACCTCTGCAAAACATATTTTAAAGACCACGTTTCAAACTAGTTGCCATGGCTACCACAACGCACAAAGATAGCTGCTTTAAAATGTCCTCACCCTGCCATCGTGTGCCAGCCTGAGGTACTACTCAACAATCTCGTACTGAAACCCTGACTGTTGTAAGGCTTAGTCACTCAAAAACACATGCTGCAACCTAAACATCAGGGTTCAAGCACCTGGAGTTATCAACGTGTTCTGATGCTGAATGAGATCGATTCGTGCACATATATCCAATACAGTGACTCTTTTATTCCAGAGTCACAGAATCGCAGTCATAGGGGTTGAAAGGGACCTAAAAAAAAAAATCATCCAATACAACTCCTTTGCCAGAGCAGGATCACCTAGAGTAGGTCACACAGGAACACGTCCAGGCAGGTTTTGAATGTCTCCAGGAGACTGTACAACCTCTCCAGGCAGCCTGCTCCAGGGCTCTGTCACCCTCACAGTGAAAAAGCTTCTCCTTATGTTCACATGGAACCTCCTCTGATCCAGCTTGCACCCACTGCCTCTTGTCCTATCACTGGACATCAATGAGCAGAGCCTGGCTTCGTCCTCCTGACACTGCCCTTCAAATCTTTATCAACATGAATGAGGTCACCTCTCAGTCTCCTTTCCTCCGAGCTCAAGAGTCTGCCCCAGCTCCCTTAGCCTTTCCTCAGAAGAGAGATGTTCTGCTTCCTTCAGCATTTCCATGGCTCTGTGGTGGACTCTTTCAACAGTTCTCTGAGGTCCCTCTCTTGAACCGAGGGGCCAAGAACTGGACATGATATTCCAGAAACAGCCTCATCAGGGCAGAATAGAGGGGAAGGAGAACCTCTCTCAACCACAGCCCTCCTAATACACCCCACAATGCTACTGGATTTCTTGGCCACAAGGCCACACAAAGCTCTCTAACAGTCAGGAAACCAACAGCCGATTTGATGACAGTAGCAACATCAACACCTGATTGGACTCAAAATGAGTCATTCCAGTCTTGGCCTTTCCTCCTTTGGCTAAGACTCATTAAATTCCAGATACTTGCACCCCACTGCTGTACTAGATAAGCTGTAGCTATGCCACAGAGTCAGAGATGCAGAGAATGGTTTGGGTTAGAAGGGACCTTTAAAATCATCTAGTTCCAACACCCCTGCCAAGGGCAGGGACATCTTCCACTAGATCAGGTTGCTTAAGGCCCCATCCAGCCTGGCCTTGAACACCAGATTACCCACCCTTAGCAGACTGCACGCAGCACAAGGTGAGAAAGCTGCATGTTCTGTTTAGGCTACAGAAGCCAAAATCTCTTGCAGCATCTAGGTGCATACCCAGCCAGCTCTCACCTCTGTACCAGAGCAACATGTGGGCATGCACCAACCTCCTCTTCCACAGGGAGATCCCCAAGCACACACCCTCTTAGATCTCAGCAAGTTGTTTTTCAACTTTTGTGCTAGTGAACAGCTGTGGGATCTCATCTGTTTAAGGTAACAGTCCCTCAGCTTCCATTGCAACTTTGCAGTTGAAGCACTGCTCAAAAACCTTTCAAGCCACATAAAAGAGGCTGCTACCTCCTCGTCTCTCATCCACTTTAGCGTTAGACTACATGAAGTGTGCATCATGCTCCTGACTCCCCTTGCTGGCAGATGCAAGCTTGCTGTGCAAATGTAGGACTGGAAGAGAAAGACAACACATTGTCAGATGGCTGACATGAAAGTGAAGTCACTACAGCATGAATCTGTACTCTGAGGCACTGAGTATCTCACTTTAAGTATGCAAGCTTACAAAATAAAAGCTGAAGTAGCTCAGGACTCCTAGGAAGAAAGCATTCACAACTTGTAAAAAACCTCAAACTCGGGAAGTGTGATTGAAAACAAATCATTGAGACTCTACCCAGCTGTTAACAGATGAAGCAAAACACTCAATAAAGTTGTTTTAAATCTCCACAAGGAACCTGAAATATCCCCGCCTCAGCTGAGGCTGGCTCTAACTCCTGACTGTCCAGGCATAACCTTAGCCAGTAAGATAACTCAGCAATGGGAAGCTGCACTGCCTCCAGAGCAGGTGAACTCAGTGTCACCTGAGCTTATGAAACATCCCACACCTGCTGCCATCACACAGCTGTACACGGTTGGGTTCTTCCGACTGCAGCCAGCCACTGGTAAGCTCTGCACAAAGTTTTTTCACCCAGAGCAGTTCCTTTTCCTCCTTTAATTTTCTACCCCGTTTCCCACTGTGATCAGATGCGAGATTAAAGCCTGCCACCAAGAACAGTGCTGTCAGAGGCAACCAGCACATTGAGCTCTCTTCCTCTCTGACAGACTGATGCATTTTGATGTCTCTGCTCTGACACCAAGGACCTAATCCTACAAACAGTTATTCACAAACAATTCCCTTGACAACAGTGGCAGTAGTTGGCACAGATTTGCAGAACACCCTCTGTTGTGGTAGGCCTAATAGGCCAAGGTAGGCTTGTACATGTCCTGGCTTGCCCAGGCATGCTCCCCTGCTCCCCCTCCTTCTGTGCTGGGGGTGGTGGCCACAGGAAAGGGGACAAAAGCCCCAGCTTCACCTAATATGGTCAAGCTTGGCAAAGTGCCATCCTGATTGGCTCATCTATGTCCGAAGGCACATTAGTCTCGGGCTGAATGGATATAAAGGGATGAGCAGGTAGCACAAGGGGCTCTCTGCCATTGTATCTGTGCCTGCTCACTACCTTATTGATCCTGAACTGCATGGAACTTCAGCGACTAGGATCAGGCTCTGATGCCTCCACACGTTCAGCCTGCACAGCCAGCATGACACGGTGCTGAGACTGCACACGGCAAGACATCCTGCCTGCACCTGAAAGCCTCCTGCCAAGAGAGCCAGGACCAGACCAGAGATCATCTGCCTCCTTTCTCCAGCACCCAGGAGCCTGGGGAAACTCCAAAGCCTCTAACGGCTTTCAGCCTGGCAGCAACCTCACCATGTGCTTTGGGTGTTGTCCCATAATATTTTTGTGAGTAAATACTTCAAGCCTCTTGTAATCATTAATTGCCTTCTGCCATAAGCAGAAAGGAGCTTCCTGCATCCATCCAGTGGCTAAGCAGGATAATGAACTGCAAGCGGTGTAAGTGACCACACAAATCTTCTCTTCCAGTAAAAATGTTTGCTTATGCTGGTTACCTTTAAACTGTTCCAGTTTTGCCTGTTCCCTGTATGTATAAATTTCCAAACTGTGTGTTTTGAACCTTGTAAATAAGTTTTCTGGTGAGATTTAATGTTAATAAACAGTCTTCATAGTTATTAACAATCTCTGCCTGGATTCAAAATTAATATCAATTATTAATTTTGCATCATTTTGTAACACCCTTCTCCTACGTGCATGCTGTAGTTGCTGGAGTAGATGATGAGACATTAACTAAGCTCTATTTTCAGGGCAAGAAAACGAGTCCCTTCCTTCCTTCTACAAGTCCCTTCCTTCCTTCTACGAGTCCCTTCTCAAAAGCATTTTAGCTTGACCAATTTTTATCTGCTTGTGTTTTGCTTCCAGCAAATCTAAATTCATGAGCTGGTCAAAACCAAAGCTTGTATTAAGACTGTTCTAAGTCCAGGCTAAAAGGACCTGGCAGGGTAGTTTAATGCTCATTTATTTTGTGGCAGCAGAGATACCCAAGTCTCCTGATCATGGAACAGCATCAAACACATGCAATTAACTCAGCATTGCTTTCTGCCACAGGTCATCGCATTGATTTCCCCCTGGCACTCCAATGCCCACTGTGCAATAGAGACTGTCACCTGTGAGCAGTGCTTCCGCTGCCTTGCAGTGCAGGAAGGCTGTCCACATTTAGGGGCTAAACTCTGGTAGTTGCTCTATCACCCAATGACCCCTGCCTAGCAGAAAAGGAGAACAAGAAAAACAAAAGAAACCACAGAAGTTGAAGTAAAAACAGGAACAAAACAGCTAACCTGATCCCAATGTCTGCACAAAGTTATACTCACCCCAGCAAAGGCAGAGCAGCCACACAACACAGGGAAACTAATTCTCCAGAGCAGAAGACACAGGAGCAGGATCAGGAGGAACCCAAGTCTGAGGTTCTAGCAAGGAACTTCCCTCCTCAGACTTGCCCCTTTATACCGAGTGTGATGCTCATGATCTGGGACACACCTGTAGCCAACTGCAGTCAGCTGTTCTGGCTGACTCGGAGCTGCTAATGGCCTGCAGCTCACAGCTGGACTGGCATTCTGTCCCAGCAGCACCAGGACAAGGCTGTATCCCACCTTAGGCTATTAGGTTGGAGCAACATCCAAATAAATACCTTTTCCTGTATTTACGTGTTGTAGAATGTAACAACTCTATTCCATGACGAGGGCACAAGATTTTTATGGGACAGGGGGAAGAAGTTCTTCACAATGGGAGTCATGAAACACTGAAACAGGCTGCCCAGGGGTGTGGTTGAGGTCCCATCCCTGGAGACATTCAAGATCAGACTCAGTGTGGTCCTGGGCAGCCTCATCTAGTGGAGGTGTCGCTGCTGACTGCAGGGGTGTTGGACAAGGTGATGGGTGAGGGTCCTTTCCAGACCAATGCAGTCTGTGAATCTGCACTGCTTTAGAGCTTTTTCCTTCACTCAGTACCTATGCTACACATAGGTAAGAAAGGAAGTCATGGTCTTAGGCATGAGAGAGTGGCCTGGTGGCCATAGGAGGTAATTTTTGGAAGGGCTTTGAAGGATCCCAGACTGTTTGTGCAGGCATACAAATACTTCAGTGAGTCCTACCCCATGAACATGTAACACATAGGAATAATTAGGTAGGTGTGACTTTATACAGCTTTCACAAACAGCTGTAAAAACTCCAGAGCCCATGGGCTTTGGGAGCCATTTCCTCATGTGCCTTATTCAGTGCTAAATAAATGGAAATGCTGCTGCTTGTCCAAGTTTTTTGGTTCCAGAATCAACACCTCTGCACGCAAGTCTGCTGGCTGCCTTGCTTGCGCCCTAGGAACATCAGCCTCCACTAAACCCCGTGTTTGCTGGCTTGTTTGTTTTCTTCAAAACAAGTGAAATAACTTTGATTCTTGTAAATGTTGTTTCTCCTCTGGGAAATGGCCAGAGGGGTGTTTGCTCGCTTCTACCTGTCTTCTCAGGGTGGGAAAATGTTAACAAGAAAAAACAATGTGAGGTTGTGCCAGACCATACTCGTTTGTGCTGGCCTCCTGCAGGGCCTCTGAACACCACATTTGCTGTACCAGCAAATCACTCTCAGCTGGGTATTGTGGGGTGCAGGAACTGCTCATAAAGCAAAAGCTAAGAGCATAGAGCAGCTGAGGGCCTCTAACGCACAGAAGTGCTGCTCTGGTGTGAGCTAAGGAGGATATTGTTTACCCAGCACACAGAGCTCGGCTGTATCAAGCACTGCTCTAAGACACCTCCACAGGAAGGCCTTGGCCACAGCCCCAAAGGATCTTGAACATCAGATCTATTCACATGACTGTGGCGACACTGGGAGGCCACTGCTGAGAAACTGCTTCTGACAGAAGTTCTCTGTGTGAAATCAGAGGAGAGTAGATTTAAGTCGGATCTTAGGAACAAGTTCTTTACCATGAACGTGGTGGAACACTGACACAGGCTGCCTAGGGAGGGAGTTGTAGCCCCACTTCTGGAGATATTCATGGTCAGGTCCAACAAGGCGCTGAACAACCTGATCTAGTGGAGGATGTCCCTGCTGACCGCAGAGGGAGGTTGGACTAGATGACCTTCGGAGGTTCTTTCCAACCCAACCCATTCCATGATTCCACCAAACGAACATGAGCAGCACATGCTCAGCCTGAGGCTCCTGCAGCTGGCCCTGAGTTAGTGATTGCTGATTGATTGTGAGCAGATGGCCTAACAGCAAACCCAGGTGCTGACGGAGACACTGCAGACTCCACGCCGGGCAAACCACACTAACTAAAGGTGCTAAAATGTAAAGTAAACTTTTATTATCCTTGAACCACAAAATAGATTTCTTTGGTTGTACAAATTTCACTAGTTACAGTCTTGATGCGCTAATTTTCCCTCAGAGTCTCTCAGGAGAGAAGGGGAGAGAACCCAGAGCCTGGCACCAGGTACCGCAAAGGGAAAGAAAAACAAAACAAAACAAAAAAAAGAATCACGAGTTAGTCACCAAAACCAATCCAGGATTGTTTCCAAAATCGCTGTTGTTAAAAAGCAAATGCTAAAATTAGATTTTAAAAGGAAAAGCTCAAATTGCTGATGATGGAAGCAGCCACAGCTGCAGTTTGAGATTGATTCAGAGTTCCCCCTTCAAAAGCTCTGTAAAATTAAAACATACCAAGTCAGTTAAAAGGATCCACTGGATTTTGGCATGAAGGGAGGTTCTCAGCTAAAGGAAACTGCATCCAGTTCTCTCGTTCAGCAAATGTACAAGCCTAAGTGCCTGTCACCCCAGAGCCACTCTGAGTCACTGAAAGGCTTAAGGTCCAACTCTGGTCTTACTGCTAGAGGAGTTCAGCAGAGAGCACCAATGTATCAGGGCAGACAGATCAGACCCTATTGAGCTGTGGCACCTTGCTCCCTTCCCTGTCAGAAGCATTTAAAACCTCTGTGTCTGAACTTGCAGCAGGGACTGATTTCAGAGCTACGGGCAGCATCTGTCTCCTCCACACCTGCAGAGCTCACTTGAATCTGTTCACAGCCCTTGTTTCGCTCATGGAAACCAGGAACCACATCCCTGCTCCTTCTTCAGTTTCTTTTTTTTTCCTCTTGCATTTTCCCTTTCTGCCTGTAGAGCGGCCTGAAGCCAACGACTTGGCAAAGAGCAGACCTGTGAAGTTATCGCACGGCATAGGCTGTGCCCAGCCAGCTCCACCGTGCTCGCTGCCTGGCAGGTGCTCTGTCAGAGCCCCCCTGCTGGGCACCTGCTGCCACATTTCAGTTCACAGCGAGCAGGTAACGCCGCGGGCTCCCCACCAGGACCCTCCCGCCTGTAAGACCCCATTACTCCTAACCTGACCCCAGCAATGCCACTTCCTACCCTTCCCCGCCTCCTGAATCCTACCCACTATGGTATCTGCTGTGTCCCCCTCCTACTCTGCCCGTTACCTACCCCGGCTACTCCGCTCTCTAGCGCTGTCCCGCACGCACACGGCTACACCTGCTACGGCTGCTCGGCTCCCTCCTGCCCCAGCTCACTCCCCAGCCTGGTGCTGACAGAATCAGCGACCTGGCCTCTGACACCCAGCAGCGTGCCGTGGAGTGCTCCATGAGACCTCCGCGGTCACCACGGGGCCCCGGACAGCACAAAGCTCCGGCAGGTGCGGCGTCCCCCGCCGAGAGCTCGCTGTGCTCACAGAGGCAGGTGGCACAGAGCTGGCACAGGCTCCTGCTTGGTCTTTCACACAGGTGTCGGTGTCAGAGGGAGGCACTTTGCTGAAACTCCTTTTTTTTTTAATGTGTTTTGTTTTTGCTTTTGCCTCCAAGCTGCCTATTTCCACACGCTCCCAAAAGACGGTGAGGTGACGGTGGGGGAGGTGGAAGGAGAAGCTTTTTGGCATAAGACTGGAAATTAAATAGGAGCCAAGGCAGGCTGGGGCCTTCCTTCTGATTCACAGCAGAGCAGAAGCTCCCGTAATCACCACTAAGAAATTCAAGCTGAGGCAGTAACAGCCGGAGCCCAGCACACTCTCACACTCACACGTTCTCCCTGTCCTACCCTTCCCCACACACAGTATTTACAGGCTAACAAGCTGCCCACTCTCCTGCCCACACATCCTCTCAGTTTGCCATCAATAAGTCTGGTGTTGTCCCATCTCCTTCAGGACGTGCCCCAGTGCATTGCTGGGAGAGAAAAGAGGGCGGTTCACAGCCTTAAAGGAAGTCCGTTGAGCACAATGCTCCCCGGGGTGCTCAGGTCCCAGAGAGCCCAGGAGGCAGCAGTGTGGGCAGTCCAGTGCTGTCCCTGGAGCACGGGAGCTCAGCAGCCCTGTGCTGGGCCACGCCATCGCCCAGGTGCAGCAGATCCTCTACGTAGGGACAGCAGCCTCCAAACTGCGGCGGCCATGTCGCAGCTTGCGTTTGCTGCTGTACAGGGCCATTTCTTCAAGTGCTGATGAAGTAGGTGTCGGTGGATCTCGTGTTAGTAGCGTGTCCTCTTCCTCTGGCTGCCCATCCTGCTCCTGGGGAGCTGTGCAGAAAAGGAAAGCGCAGGGTTAAGAGAAGGACCCCGGATGATGGCTGACAGTGCTGGAGCCAACTGAGGGGACAGCCAGGCTGGGCCTGGGGCAGCGTCTGAGCGAGTCAAGTGACCCCTGCCCAGAACCTGTCAGTGGCCTGTGGCTGTGTCCTGACCACTGTCACACACGTGAGAGGATGCCTGCCCCTAAATCAAGGACTGGGGGGCTCCAAGCACTTCACCTGTTCCAACACAGAAGCATGACCTGGGTCAGCTAGTGAGAGGCAAGGGCCCTACCCTTGCTCAGTGCTAAGGCCCTTCTGTAAATTGAGACTGTGATGTGGGGCTCTCACCAAAGGCACTCGCCAGAGAACATCCTCCGGCAAGGCAGGCTCTTACTGAACTTGGTCTCAGGCCTTCCAGGATGTGTTCCACATCTCAAGGACCACTGCTACCATGACTCCTTACCCTTCTGAGAGGAGCTGGTAGTGCTTATCTGTTGTGCTTTGACGCAGACCTGGAAGATCTGCACTTTGCCCATTTGGCTTGAGCAAGTACTGTGAGATACTGGTGTAAAAACCAAAAAAATCCTTCAAGCCACAGATTCTTCTCTTCCAGTGGGACCTGGCTCCTGGCAAGCCTCTCTAAAGTCTCTGAACATAGCACAGAACCTCAACCACAGAACCCTGTGAAGATGTGTCAGAGGTGTACGGCCTGCCGAGCTGTACCCAGTGGCTCACCCTGGATCTAGAGACAGACTCCAAGATGTGACATCCTGAGGGAATGTCCCCCCTGCTACAGCACCCAAGTGTTAGGATCCAGAATCCTTCCTGAACCATTCCCCATTGCTGTCTGAAAAGGCCTCAGACCCAAATGAATGTAGGTCACACCTGGAAGGGACTGGGACTCATAAGCAGATGAGTGAATCCCAAACAAGGCAGGGGCACATGCAGACAAACATCCAGGTGAGAGTGGGGTGAGGGAGGAAACTGGCATGGCCTGGAGGGAAGTCAATCCTTCTAGATCCTCTAAGATCCAAATCTGTTACAGGAGCCATTCAACATGCAAGTTAATTGATTTCAACACAGCATTCTGGACTTGTTTGGTTGTTCCTCAGCAAAGCTCTTAATGAAGACGAGCTGCCCAGGGACACGAAGCCCTTTAGTGGGTAAATAAGTGGTTAAGACACAGAAGTGCAGAGGTGCTGCCTGCTATCACATGTGGAGCAGCTGCCTGTGCTAGGGTCAGGATTTGGTAACAGGTGAGAAAGTTCAGAACTGGTGAAGGCATCAGAGAGAAACTGCTGATGACAGCAAGCTGTAGACCAGGACAGTCAAATGAAACTAAACAACAGAAGTAGGACTTTACAGCATTGTTGGGGCAGTGATGTGGAGGGTGAAATTTACTGCAAAGGCGAACAGGTTCAAGAAAGAGAGAAATGACTCTAAGTCAAGTCCTCTGGCTTGGGAGGTGTTCAACCACAGACTGCTGTAGCCTGGAGCAGTATTCTGGAAGGAATAGTGATTTTCTTCTTTTATGCTCTTTTCTTGGTGTTCCCAGTGGCTTGCATCCAACACAGCAGTGTAGCAGCCAGTGCTGACTTACCAAGTTTAGAACTGGGGACAGAAAGACACAGCACAGATGGGACAGCCTGAAGGAGACAGCAGTCAGAGCTTGAACTGCTGGTTATTTAGGCGACCGTGCATACAGATGCGGAAGTACAGACTTGGAGTGTCACCTGGGTCCTCAAACGCCCTAAAGCTCTCAAGTCTTAAATCAGGATGAATTTGTCTGCTGCTGCAAGCAGCAAGAGTATTTGCTCTAGCAAAAGGGGCACAAAGCAGATCCTGAACAGTGGATGTTACCCACCTATGGCTGGTGACAGAGGCCAAAACTTCCCACCCATGTTCTGCTACCACTTCTAACTCCAGAAGACAAACCCAGAAGAGAACCAGGCATGCTTGTTACAGACTGTCAGCAAATTAGTCACCACCAGAGCACAATGCAAGTGTCCTACCCAAATCTGAACGTGGAGAGTTGGAGGTTTCATTCTAGAATGGACAAAAGAGGGCATTGCTTCAAGCAGCAAGAAGTTCAGGTCCTCGGGGTTGACTTCACAAGGGAACTCTCTATAGCCATGGTGGGACTCAAGCAGTACAAAGAGGATTCCTTTGGCCATGAGCTTACCTGAATTATTTCTGTCATCTACGTATCTGAGGTCATCAGCTGCATCAGGTGACTGGAAGAGAACAGAAGACATAAGGCCCACATCTGTAACACTGGCACCAGTTAAGCCCCCACCTCCAGCTTTCCAACACACCACACAGAACTCTTGGCCCCCAAAGGTGCTGGTGATACAGAAGCTGGGGCAGGACCCTCAGTGGTCACAGCATAACTCTCTGTGCTGAAGGCAAGCAGCCCATGGCCTGAACTGCAGGATGAGACGTGTCTGCCCATCAGAGCTCTCCTTTGGCTTTGTGTGGAGGAGAAGACAGGAATATGAAAGGCAGGAAGCATAAAGACTGTAGCAAATGAACAGAAACATGGGAGGAGAGCAAAGAGAGAAGCTGCATTTCTTTGGAAGTTCTGGATCCTGGCTCTGCATCTGCACTGACTTCAGGCCTAGGTCCCTACACAAAAGCAACCTCCTTTACATTAGGGTGTGTCCACAGAACTGAGGTGGGTAGGAAGCAGCTGCAGCCCAACAGACAGCAGAGACAGCTAAGTGACAGTCACAAAACTCCAGCAGTTCCTGCTGATTTTAAAGCCCTCCAAAATGAAGGTCATTCCAACGCCCAGAGCTGTCTGGAGCTACTCAAACCAGACTTGACAACACCATGGGAAAGCTTTTAACTTTGCTCACACTCCTGAACTTGTGGCTGCTGTCTCCCCATACAGAACACAGCCACTGCAGGCAGCTCTTTGCTGTATTTATAGGACACTGAAACCCCCTACAAAAGCACAGACATGCAGCATCTGCTGCTGCAAGCATAGCCTGCCAACCACTAACCCAGACAGCAAGAGAAAGTCTTGCACAACTGCTAGGTGACTCTGCTTCAGCAGGAGGGTGAGACAAGAAGATATCCAGAGGTCCCTTCCAACCTCAACCATTCTGTGATTCTGTGACAAAGCAGCTTAAATGAAATGAGGTTCTTTGAGGCAGGAGAACTTCTCCATGGTGCCCACCCTCAAGACTTAGTGTTCTCCTACCATGTGATTAGGGTGGTGAGACACTGGAACAGGTTGCCCATGGAGTGGTGGATGTCCCCTCCCTGGAGATGTTCAGGGCCAGGCTGGATGAAGCCTTGAGCAACCTGCTCTAGTGGAAGGTGTCCCTGTCCATGAGAGGAGGTTTGGAACTAGATGATTTTCAAGGTCCCTTCCAACCCAAACCATTCTATGACTTCCTTAAATGGTTCAGCCCCTGCTCTGAAGGCCATGGCTTCCCATGCAGGCACCTCCAGCACACCGAGCCCCAGCAGAGGTGCAGCATGCAGGTTGTACCTGGATTTCGTAAACAGGTTTGGAGGAAGGGATAGCAGCGAATTCCCGGTAGTCAAACTTCTTTTCAGACAGGGACTAGAAGGGACAGCAAAAGAGAAGAGAGAGAGAAGAGAGAGTAAGGGGAGAGAAATAGATGGAGAACCAGCAGCAAGCTGAGTAGTCTGTGCAGAGACAAAGCAGAGGCAAAGCATCACCCTCAGAGCTAAGACAGCCTGAAATCAGGCACTTCTGGGACTCTGGACTTTTAGCTCTTCTGCTGCCAGGCCAGGGGTTTCAAGCTGCAGAGAGTACACAATGTGCTGCACTAACAGGTATGTGCACATCAAGTCAGGCAGGAAATCTGGTTTGCTTGGGAAAATTGGTGGCAGGACTCCTGATAGCTGCAGCACTGTCAGGAGCTCAGTGCAGAGCTGGTTGTACTGTGTGACTCTGGGCCAAACAAGACTCCTGTCCTACAGCTGCTCCCACCCTTGCCTTTGTCTGTCTCACGGATAACAATGTCCTCCTGTTTTTATACAGTGCTCAGAAAAGAATGCTGATTTCAGCTAAAATCCCAGCTTGATGCTGTTGAGGAGACAAAGGGTCAATGCCTGTGGCATGCAAGGCTTTCTGAACATGGAGGTGAAGAACCAAGAAAAGGATGAAACAACAACACAGGGAAACAGAAAGCAGAGGTTAATCACAGTGGCAGAAGAAGGGGGTGCCTCTGGCAGTGGGTATGGCAGAGCTCCATATGGGTGTGCCCTCACAAGTCTGTGTCACACAGCCAGACATGGGGATCCCACTGCCCAGATGCACAGCCCACACCTGAGAGAGCCCAGGGTTACAGGGAGATGACAAAAGCAAGCAGAGGTCATGTCCTACCAGCCTTCCTGGAGAAGTGACGTTTCTGGGACTGCAGTCTGCAAAGATGACAGAATAGCACCATTAGTGACCATGCAAGACTCCCCTGGACTCCCCTTGCAGTGACACAGCCTGTGCACAGAAGGACACTGCCCTCTCAGGACAGTGCTTCTCCTGTTTTTCTAGAGTCATGATGCTGGTTCTGTTTCTGCTCTGGAATCATCCCTCAGATGTTCTCTCATGTTTTCACAGAATCCCAGCATAGTGGGGGTTAGAAGTGACCTCTGTGACACTTTTGCTAAAGCAGGATCGCCCACAGCAGGTTGCCCAGGATCCCAATGTCCAGGTGGGTTTGGATGCTCTCCAGAGAAGAGTCTCCACAGCCTCTCTAAACAGCCTGCTCCAGGGCTCCAGCACCCTCATAGCAGAGGTTTCTCTTCATGTTCAGATGGAACCTCCTGGGTTCCATTTGTGCCCTTTGCCCCTTGTCCTGTCACTGGGTACCACTGGGAAGAGTCTGGCCCCATTCTCTTGCCTCCCACCCTTTAGGTCTTGCTTAGCATTGAGCAGATCCCCTGTCAGGCTGCTCTTCTCCAGGCTCAGCAGCCCGAGGGCTCTCAGCTCTCACCGGCCCATCCCCGGTGCCAACAGATGCCATGTCCCAAAGGACCTTCTAGTCTAGGCTGAAGGAGGAAAGTGCTTTCAGCAGCTTTGCTTTACAGCAGGTTTAGCTAGAGCAGATGAACTCTCTTTCTCAGAGAGCTGCAGGCTACCTTCCAGTGGTGTTGGTGATGGAGTAGGAACAGGTGAGGGTGACTCTGCCAGCTGCTCCAGGGTGCTGCGTTTCTTCCCCTCCTTGGACTTGGCAATAACCATTTGGGCTTTAAGAGCATCCTGTTCAAGTGATTTCATCCTGCCTCGGAAATAAGGGAGAAAAAGACATCAGACCTTGTCTCTCAGTGAGGGACAAAGCCACCTTCTGTGCCCAGCAGCCAGAGCAGCCCCAGCAGGCTGGGCACAGCAGTGGGGTTGAGCACCCTTGGTGCTCAGGGACAGACAGACTGAAAGCAGAGGAGAGCAGCTGGTTTGCTGTCCCCCACACACAGGACAGCACATGTGCTGGACAGACAGAGCCTGGAGCTGAGCACCAACACACTGAGGAGCTGTAGGGCTTTCCGGAGGTGCCACACATGCTGGGAGCAGCCCAGGCTGGGAGGGGAACCGCAGGGGCTCAGATGAATTGAGTCACTTCTTGAGGCTTGACTCTCCTCCGTGCTCTCAGTGTGTTGCATCTTAGCCCTCTTTGGCCATCAGATGATGACATAGCCAAGAACGCGTGGACTAAGCCCTCAGAAATGCCTGCTCCCTTCTTCCAGTCAAACAGACCCAGCATCCCCCCCATTCTCACTGAGACAACTGCCATGGCCAGCAGGACCTCAGGGAAGTGAACGCCAGCCACCACTGCCACCCCCTCCCTGTCCCTGGCAGGCCACAGCTGGAGCTCTGCAGGAGGAGGGAGGGACACAGCTGGGGCTGTGGAGCATGCAGCTGGTGGGGTTGGGGGGGGCTGTGCACACCTGGATTGGCTTCCTGAGCCGTGGCTCTGCCTTGGACTAGACATCTGAGCTGGCCTGGCCCCGGGAGCAGGTGCCCACTGCCGGGACTGGTACAGCTTCCTGGCCAGATCCTGCTCGTACTGTTTAATACTGTCTTCAAGAGCTGAGGATCTGAGGAGGAGGAGGAGAAGGAAAAGGAGGAGGAGAAGGAAAAATAGGAGGAGGAAGAGGAGATGATAGTGATGAACATTGCAGCAGACAAGCGCAGGGCAAGAAAGAAACAGATACAGGAACATACCCTGGCAAGGAGAAACACGGATATGATCTAGGGGCAGCCTTGATTAGAACAGGCTCCTCTCTCTGATCCTGTCCCACACCAACTGCTGCTGCAGAAGCAGGAACCTCCAGAGAGCCTGCTGGGATGGTGTGCCCAGAAGCATGAACCTTCAGAGCCTCACCATCCAGCAGACACACCCTGCAGGCCAAAGGGAAGGGCCAGGAGGTGGCTCCCTGGGCAGGTGTGTGTGGGGCAGCCTGAGGGAGCGCAGGGCACGAGCGTGTGTCCGTGCACGTGTCTCTTGCTATACTTCTGTGTGCATCTGTCTGGCCACAAAAGGGGCAAGCCAAATGGCCAAGCACACTACACAAGGTCTGTGTGCCCCAGGTCCTGACACACCTGCAGCTGAGGTGCGTGCATGGTGAGAGAGCTGCTGAGGGGAATCCAGCACTGTCTGGGTGCCAGCCCCTCAAAATGTGCCTGTACCTTCTGAATCACCCCCTTCCTACAGCACAAATGCCAGGGCTGGCTGTGCCCAGAACACATTTTGAGTACGGGTCCCAATGTGTTTGTCCCAAAAGAGCACAGGGAGGCGTGCTGGGGTGGGGGCAAAGGGGACACACCACACATCCTGGCAGAACACTGATGACACGAGGAGAAAAAGGAAAGCCCAAAAAGGTGCAAACTGATGGGGTCACAAGTGACAGCACACAGACCAGAGAACTGGAAAGAAGCAGAAGGTAGAAGATTAGAAAGAAAGCAACAAACCCAGTGGCATGCACTTACAGAACATACAGCTTAGTGCAGCTGCAGCACCTTCTGCAGGGCCACCACAGCCCTCCCCCCAGCACACAGTGCTGACTGGGGGCCTCTGAAAGAAGGCCTGAGCTCTGTCTGCTAGAGAAGAGGGAATCTAAGAAGAAATCTGTGGTGGCAGGGAGCAGTCTCTGCATCCTACCAAAAGGAACACACTGAGGTGACTGATTCCTGCCAGTGCTAAAATAAGCAAGGCCTCAGCCCTACCAGGAGCAGCAGCAGTGGAGCTGAGGACCTGATCTGCAGAACTTGAAACCAGTAACACTGGATCTGATAACTGGAAAGCAAGACGCCTGCAAGTAGCTTCCTGCCAGGTATTCTCACTTCTAGAGGCTCTCCCTTCACTAGTTCATCTTCCAAGAACAAAATGTGCTCAGAAGAAACTGAAAGTCAATCTCCTGCCCATGCTGGACACTCACTGATTGACTGACTTCACTGACTGACCCTTCCACAGTGTAACGTGGAATGCAACAAAATCCTGCCTAACTCAAAAGGCGTGGTCAGATGTACAGAAATGTTACAGGAGCAAATCATGGCATCCCCTGAAAAAAAAGTAACAACCTGCCCTGTATTTTTCAGATTTACCTGCTGGCAGCAGCAGCAAGGTGATGGAAGAACAGATCCTGAGGTATGTGGTGTTTTGTGACACCAGCAAGGTCCTTGCAATGGCTTTGCTTTCAGAGGTTGTGCTTCTCCTTTCTACACCCATCCTAAAGCTTTTGTTACAGAACTCCCTGGATGTTCTAACTCTTAGCCTTTGGAAGAGCCAGAGCTGGCACACCCCTCATAAGGCCTGCCCTGCTGTGTGAGGAAACCTGACAGGCAGTGGAGACAGGAGGGAAGGGATGAGAGCCCAGGCTCTGCTGTCTCTCCAGCACAGTCAGGATGAGTTGTAGGAGAAGCCTGACAGACAGCTTCTTTTGCTAGATCAAATACAGCAGTGAGGCTTCTGGGTGTTTTCTTAGGTGCAAGGATTGAGCAGCAGCTCTGTCTGCTCCTGACAACACTGTGGTGCTGCCGTGGCATCACTCTGGCAGCATTTGTGAGACACTGAAGGCTATGGAGTCTCTCTAGGTGGCAGAGCAGTGCTGGCAGGCCTCTCCCCACACTGCTGCAGCACACAAGGACCTGGTGATCTGCCCAGCGCCATGAGGCAGCACCTGCCAGAGCAAAAATTTGGACCCGGCCATCTCAGCACACAACATCACAGCTCAGCCCTGTGACACCAGGGCACTGTGTCTCTCCTGGCAGCTGCTTACAAACCCTCCTCCACTGCTATTTCTGCAAAAGGTTTGCTCCTGGCTGAGGGTGAAAAGACAGAACTCCCATCTGCACATGATGCCACTAAAAGGTTGAGTCACAGAAACCATGGGAACAGCATCAACCAGAACAGGTGTGAGATGCCAGACAGCAGTGAATCAGCAGCAGATGGAATGCCACCACAGTGGGGGCATGGAACAACAGCACAGGACGGAAACAATCCTGTCACAGCACCCTGTGGCATCCTGGCTCATCCTTGTCCCAGCAGACAGGCAGGAGCAGAGAAGAAGAGATCACCAAGTATAGACTCAGAGTAACTCAGGTTGGA
Source organism: Ramphastos sulfuratus (assembly GCA_013399055.1). Lineage (NCBI taxonomy): Eukaryota > Metazoa > Chordata > Aves > Piciformes > Ramphastidae > Ramphastos > Ramphastos sulfuratus. The sequence goes on along the minus strand of WBNM01039364.1, from coordinate 128,874 downwards.
AGGACTGGAGGTCATCTGATCCAAAGCTGTCCAAAGCAGGGCCAGCTTCAAAAGCCTAAAAAACCTGCTACAGGATGACACAACTCATTCTCTTCCAAGTCAATGTTCCATAAAACAAACAGGCCTTCCACTGGACTGCTCAGCTTCCTGACATGACAGGACAGTGCTGTGAAACTAAAACAGCATGTCTGTCTTCAGCTGAGACAGAGCAGGTGAAGAACTCATCCAAGGCAGACAGCAGAATGCCAAGAAAGTTGTTCTTGAACAGCAGAAGCCCTGGTTCTAGGAACATAAGTCGAGCTCTGAATAAACCACAAGAAGATGTTATGTGACCAGGTACCAATGGGAAGCTTTGTACCCTCGAAGCCCTACAGAATTTGCCTGCTCTCAACGAGGATTCCACACTGTGGTTCTTCATCCCCACAGCCTCCCTAAGCCTAAACAAACCCACTGGGACTGCCAACTCATGGTCACCTCTACGGTGTCTTATCTAGCAGGTTGACAAAGATGAGGCAGTAGCAACTTTGCTCCTCTAAAAGCTGTCATTCAGCCTCCAAAAGAGCCTATTTCAGGATGTCCTTTGAATGCCTCCTACAGGAACGTTGTGGGAAGGAAACCACCAACAGTGTTGGGAGCAGCCTGACTGATTTTTAAAGGAATTACACGGCACAGCAAATGCCTGGGCCAGCTTTAGGTTTTGAGTTCTGAGCTAGGAGATTCTTTCCCTCCCAGAGCAATGCTGAATCACTGTTCCATAGCTGTGTGGGTAAGAATGAGCTTGTCTTGCTCATTTCTTGGCTTCAGCAAGCTTTCCAGCCTGGCAGCACTGGATAGGTGAGATGCTCTTTCCTATTTCCATTCTGAGCAGCTGGCACCTGGCAGCTCTAAAAGAGCTCTTCATGTGTAAAAGAGGAGGTGGGAGGCTGTGTGCTGAGGGGAAGCAATGCATTCATCATCACCTAAAGGTTCTTACAGAACTCCACTGCCTTCATGGTTGTGCGTGAAGAGACACCTCACCCCTGTGGCCATCAGAAGCAGATGAGCTCAGCCAGGTGCCAGCTGCCTTGCCCTGTCTGAACACACACTCGCCTGACACCCAGCTCAAAAGGGCTTCCTTATTCCCTGCCTTTAATACTGTGGAACAATCCCACAGACATGCAGCAGGTCCCCTTTTCATGAGCTAGCCTAGAGAACAGTGAAGGATCTTCTTTCTCACCGTGCTGCCCTCCACATCGCTCGTTTCTCTGCCTCCAGAGCCCGACGTTCTGCCGGAGAAAGCTCCTTCTCCTGCCCGCTCAGCAGCTCAGGGCTCTGCATCCGCAGCCGCTCCTGCTGCCGCCGCTCAGCCTTGGCTGTCCGCACGGGCGCCGCTGCGTCCCCTGCTCCCAGGTACAAGGGGCTCAGCCTGGGCAGAGAGAGAAGCGGTGAGAGGTTACCTGGCCTGCTCTACCATGACTCTTATCTGCCTGCTTGCAAGAGAAAAGGTGGTGACCAGAACCTCCAGTCAACCATTTGGGGGTCCAAACAGTCCATATGCAAGGACATGGGAGATGGAAACAGGTTGGTGCAGATGCCCCCTTCCCCCACAAAATCCTTCCTTTTACGCCCTAAGTCTGCTAAAGAGGAGGAGCCATCTGCTCCATCATCAGGCAGCTCCTAGGCAAAGGACATTCCTGATCCACTTACCCAGACACCGAATTGGTTCTTTGTTCAGGCTTGAGGCCTTCTTCCAGTGAATTTCTCTGTGAGCTGTTGTTCTCATTGACCTCAGAGGGCCTGGAGCAAAAGAAGCAGGTCAGCCCACAGGACCACAAGTTGACACGCCAACAAAAGATCCGGAGTAGATCCAAGCCCCAGAAAGCATCAATCACTTTGTTCTAAAGACACAACCTTGACAGCTCCTTCTCCATTGCTGCCAGCACTTCCTTGCTGATTTCATAGTCATTCACATTCTCCAATATCAGAACTCACCTTCCTCCTTTGGAGGTCAACCACTCAGTCGCACACACACATACACACACACACACACACTCTCTCCAAACGCACAGCACCATGTCTGCTGACAAGTTCTGCACAATTCTAGCCTGGCTTCTTCCAGTTGAGGAACTACCTAGCTGCTTCCAGACTCTTTCTTTGCTGATGTCAGATGTCAGCACAGGAAGACCCTCCTGAGCTGCAGGTGAAGGCATGCCCAAGCCAGGGACAAATCTTGAGTGCTCTTAGGGCAGAGGTTCTCAGCATGGCCACTCTGTGCACAGCACCTGACCCACTGGGGCTTTATGCCCTTAACCGAACCCCTGCAGCCTGCAGATCAGCCCAGCTGCTCACTCTGAAGCTGTGCATGTGCACTTAATTTAGTCAGCAATGGAAGGTCACACCAGCCTGTTTGTCACAGGGTAGAAACTGTTACTGTCGCCCAGGCGGAAAGTTCATCATAACTCTGAGCTCTTCTTTCTACTGCTCAAGCTTATTTTGATTATGTTTCAGTTTCTGTTCCGCTGTGACAAAAAGAAACACAAACTGAGTCTGTTTCACTGCCTCGCCTTTGTTCAAGCATAAACGGTGAGCAACTGGAAGTCATCTGAGGGACCCAGCCTTGCTGTTCTCTAAGCTCCCATGTTTCAGTGACACCAGTAGCCTTCATGTCAAACCAACAAGCTGGTCTGCGTTGGGCTGCTGTTCTCCTCTTCCTGTGCCCTGGCAGCACAGAAAGGTCTCAGCACATTCCTTACGTGAGAAGCTCCTCAACAGAGACCAGAGAGCAAAAACAAAGAGAAACCAGATTGAAAACTGACAGGAAAAGGATTTTCAGCCACTCTAAGACTGACCACTGTAAGTGTTTGTGAAGAGAAGAATGTCTGTACCAAAGACTCAGAAAAGTCAGTTAGATGAGGACAGCTTCTATTCTAGTGCAACTCTCTTTTTAGCTCAACTCTTATGAGAAGTCTTTTCATCCCTCCCTAGATCTATGCCCAAGAATCAGGACAAAAACATGAAGGCAACCTGAAGGACAAGACCAGGATAAGCAGGAAACAAAAGCCTAAAAAAACCAAACCTAGGTTCAGCTCCAGGGCTTATTTTGAGCTAGTGTCTAAAAATCAGTATCTCTAAGTAACCAAGGCAGAGCTGAAGGAGCCACTCTTCTGAACAGAAGCAGCTGGAAACTCCCAGCCATTTCTGTGCTGAAGAAGAAATATTGCCCAGCCCTCTGCCCTGGGAATCACCTCTGGAACAAGTAGATGGTACAGAGCCACCAGTCTTCCCTTACCGAGTTGCTGGAGCCTGGATGCTCCTTCCATTTAGCCTCTCCATCTTGTACTCAACTCCTTCAATGATGACACTGGACTGCACGCTCATCTCAGGCACCTGCTTCAGCATCTCATCCTCTTCTGCCTCTTCCTCCAACAGCAGAGTACGTTTCTGCTGCAGTTTTCGAGCTGCCAAAATAAGAGACTCATCTTACACCACAAACCACTCACTAAACCCCTACAAGGATGCAGCCTCCAGGTAGGTCCTCAGGCTCATCATCCCCTGCAAGTCTGTGCTGTTCAAGTCCATACCCTCTCCACAGAACTTTTCTTTCTCCTCCACTCTACTAATACTTCAGATCCAGCAAACTCTGCACCTTTCCCTCAGTCCCTCCTCCTTTATTCACTAAACTTCCATTCCTGGATGCTCTAGAGAACAGATCTCCAGCAGTTCATCCTGCTGAGTGTGGCACTCAGGACGTGTTTTAATGGCCATGGTGATTGAAGTTTGGACCTGATGATCTTAAAGGTCTCTTCCAACTGAAACAATTCAAGAGCAGCCCTGCAGAAAAGGACTTGTGGGTGCTGGTGGATAAGAAGGTGGACATGAGGCACGTTTGGACGTGGCATTTGGTGCCATGGTCTAGTCTTGAGGTCTGTGGTAGTGGGTTGGACTTGATGATCTTTGAGGTCTCTTCCAACCTTGCTATACTGTGATACTGTGATGAGCCAGTGTGCACTTGCAGCCTGGAAGGCTAATGGCATCGTTGGCTGCACCAAAAGGAGCATGGCCAGCAGATGGAGAGAGGTGATTCTGCCACTTTGCTCTGGTGAGACCTCACCTGGAGTATTGCATCCAGCTCTGGTGCCCTCAACACAGGAAAGACATGGACCTGATGGAGAAGGTCCAGAGGAGGGCCATGAAGATGATCAAGGGGCTGGAGCATCTCTGCTACAAGGACAGGCTGAGGGAGCTGCAGTTATTCAGCATGGAGAAGAGAAGGCTCAAGGGGCACCTGATAGCAGCCTGACAGTACCTGAAAGGAGCCTACAAGGAGGCTGCAGAGGGACTGTTTACAAAGGCCTGCAGAGATAGGAAGAGGGGCAATGGTCTGAAATCAGAGGAGATTTAGATTGAGCGTCAGGAACAAGTTTTCTGCCATGAGGGTGGTGCAACGCTGCAACAGGCTGCCCAGAGAAGTGGTTGAGTCCCCATTCCTGGAGATATTCACGGTCAGGCTCAACAAGGCTCTGAGCAACCTGACGTAGTGGAGGATGTCCCTGCTGACTGCAGGGGCGTTGGACTAGATAATCTTTGGAGGTCACTTCCAACCCAAACTAGTCTACGGTAATTCCATGATTCTACTCATCCTCAAACTGGAAGTTGTGTGCAGACTCTTCTGTTCCCTTCCCCAGAGGGGCAACTCTAGGAATCTGCACACCCACTGCTGAGTTATTGAATTCACCAGCTGTAGGAAACCCTGACACCACAGCAGTCCCCCAGTCCACACTGTGACAGTGGAGCATTCACAGAATTCCTTAACACCCATTTGCTTTCAGCTATTTCCAGGCCTCAGAAGCAAGGGCCCAGGGCTCTGGGAAGTGCTGGATTTCTGCTCAGTGTCCCCTCATGCCCACCGTGCTGAAAGGGTTCACCCCACAGGACACATTTTCGGGCACAGATCCCCACATACCTTCCTCCTCTTTCATCTTCTTCAAGTCATCCTCTCCTACCAAGGAGACACGCTTGGGAGGCTTATCCACCTGCTGCTGCTTCACCTCGATCTCAAAGTACTTCTGCCTCTCGCGGAAGGACCTCTGCTCAGGGCTGTGCCCACTGGGGCTGTGTGCGGCCATCTGCAAGAGCCACAGGGCACTGTCTAGGTGACCAAGCCAACTTTCCCCCATCGGCCCCACATGTCCCCCAGCCTGCCTGTCCCAGACATGCTCCACAACCTCCTCTTGCTCCCCAGCCCCACGATGCTTTGATCCCATCTCCGCAGCCCCAAAAACCTGCAGGTCCTTGCCTTCCCACCAGCTCCAGCCACCAGAACTCACCTCTGGGGTGGCTTTGGGACTTTCCGTGCTGGTCTGGCCAGGCAGCTCCTAAGAACACAGAAAAAGGAGCACATTCAAAAGCAAGTTTGCTCCCAGCACTCCTGCCATCCAGCCAAGTGACACCAAGGCCACAGGAAGAGCAGCAGCACTGGACATCAGCTAGTGGGCTGGTTCCCAAAGCAGTCCCAGAATTCATTTGGCTTGGCAATCATGAGTGACAGGGACTGACTTTCAATTCAGGGCTGAACAAACTGATGGGGACAACTTCTACAAGGGCAGAAACTGAAGAGCATGGAGAAGTAGATGCAGAGCAGGAGTATAGGCTCAGCATGAGATGCAGGAGGCTGACGCTTTCTTTAAATCAAAGATGTAACCATCAAAAATTACTTCTAAGAAGTGGAAACACCATCAGGAAAGAAAAAAAAAATCTGATTACCCAGGAAAAAAAACGTAACAAACAAACAAAAAAACCCAGAATATTGAATATCCTCTCCCTGGAAGTGTTCAAGGCCTAGTTGGATGAGCCTTTGAGCAACCTGGGCTAGTGGAAGGTGTATCTGCCCATGTAAGGGAGGTTACAACTAGGATGGCTTGAAACTGGAGCAGGGTAGGTTTAGATTGGACGTTAGGAAGGAGTTCTTTACAATAAGAATGGTGAAATACTGGAACAGGCTGCCCAGGAATGTGGTTAAAGCTCCATTCCCGGAGACTGGATGAGGTCCTAGGCAGCCTGATCCAGTTGGAGGCATCCCTGCTGACTGCAGGGGGTTGAACAAGATGCCCTCTGAGGGTCCCTTCCAACCCAGTGCAATCTGTGAATCTGTGAACTGCACAGATGTGTCTGAGACCTCGAAGCTCAATTTTGGGACCAACTCTGCTTAACGTTTTCACTCCCACATGTGACTCAGCCACCAGAAGGTGATTCGCGAGTGGCAAGGAGCAGAACTTATGTCATGGAAGTGCATGGAAGTGAGAACAGCCTCCTCTGGAGGAAAGGAACCATGCAACCTCCCTCCCTTCTCAGCTGCAGTGGTGCTGCCACTGTCTGTGCAATGTGACCCCAGCAGCAGTTACCTGTGTCCCAAGCAGGGGCTGTGACAAGGGCACTGCTGCAAAGGTCTTGTAGGCTTGCTTGACGTTGATGGGGATCTCATCAGGGGAGGGTGGTGAAGGTGGCTTTTGCTGCATGCACAAAAGCAGAAGGTGAAGATAACCACAGATGTCATAAATCCAGAACATGGGGGAAGCCCTGCAGGACCCTCAGCCTGCAAAGCCTGAAGGTTGGAAGATATGAGGGGAGCTCCTGCAGCATGGGCAGGAGCAGGGCCTTGTGTGCATGTGCTACCTGCAGCAGAACCCATATCACAGCCTTGTTAAACTCAGATGGTGGAGGAATGGTGCTTCTGCTGCTGGAAGTGGCAGTCAGATCCTCACTGACTCAACCAGAATTTAGTCTTGGCTCAGGGGCCACATTACTGTCCCACTCCCTAAGGATTTCCACACAATTCAACTGTCACATGCCTCCTTGAACCAGAGGGCTCTGGGTGCTAGCACAGGACAGCTGTGCAGCTGACTCTGTCCTCTCCCTAGGGCTGTACGAGCCACTTTGAGCTTATTAGAAAACTGAAGCTCTGTCCACATCTGGCACTTCTGACTGAAAGGGCCTTCCTCATAGCAGGAGATTTATTCTTTTCTTCTGGAATTTGCAGTGGCTGCTGTACTCCTGTTTATAAAATGACTGCTCTGGATTCCTATCTACTTCAAGGCTAATGGTCACAGTCTCCTGAACCAAAGTGCCAACCTGTTCAGGGAGAAGACCTGTCTTTGATCTCAAATTTGCCTTTCAGAGAATTACACCTACTCAGAAACATCTGAGAAGGTCCAAGAGGACCCTCCTACTGCTTGCCACTTGTCTTTGCCAGTCTTTTCTTCATCTATCTTCCCCATGATCTCTTCCATCACATTCAGGGAGGAGGAAGAATTGGGATGACCTGCTCAAACCATCACAGAAATGAAGTAGGGAAGAAATTACACCATCACCTTATTTTCTCCTACAAGGCATATCCCCTTTGGTGGCTTCATCTCCTCAACCCCCCCAGCTGCACTAACTCAGTTTCAGGTGTTGTTTTTCCTTTGCCCTGGACTGAGACTAAATTATGGTGTTTGATGAGGTTTTCTCCTGCCCAGGCTAAAGACCAGCTGAAGAGATTGTCCAATATGTCTTGGCCAATGACATGAGGTTGGGGCCCCATCCCTGGAGATATTCAAGGTGAAGCTTGACAGGACTCCGGGCAGCCTAGTCTCTTTGAGGATGTCCCTGCTGACTGCAGGGTGGGGGTTGGACTAGATGACCTTCAGAGGTCCCTTCCAACCCAGACCCAGACCATTCTATGATTCTGTGACATGAAGTGTCTACAGCTGTTCTCTAATGTGGTACCTTCTCATGCATTGCCTCAACAAGAAGAGAAGGAAGGACTCTGTTTCTGCCATGACAAACACCAAAAGACCTGAACCTTTCTCCACCATCACCACAGGAATCTTTCAGAAACAATCCTTTGGCAAATCACAAAACTTATTGGCAAGCTGGTCTTGGCTCCTGCTCTCAGACATAGGACTTGATAGACAAAGGTTTTGAAAGGTTTGTGCCTCAGCAGGAGACAACACTCAGAAATAAGAACCCAAAACTGCAACTCTGGAGGTTTCAGCCACAATACAGTCCCAACAGCAAAAACTTCTCCAGCAGGTAAGTGATGGCCCAAAGCAGGCTGCTGAAGCACATCTCTGCTGGAAAACTGAACGGGACATGCTGCCCATGACTCTACTTGTGAAGAGTGACTTGATGAGAGGGAATGGATTGAAGCTTGAGGAGGGCAAATTTAGACCAGAGATTAGCAAGAAATTCTTTACAGCGAGGGTGGCGAGACACTGGAACAAGCTGCCCAGGGAGGTCATGGATGTCCCCTCCCTGGCAGTGTTCATGGCCAGGTTGGATGGTGCCTTGAGCAACTTAATCTAGTAGAAGGTGACCCTGCCTATGGCAGGGAGGTTGAAACTAGATGGTCTTCAAGGTCTCTTTGAACCTAAACCATTCCATGAACCTATGACTCATGTCCTTACCCATGGCATCCATTCTGGTGCTTGAACAAGACCAGCCCCACCTAAGGCACGTGATATTTACAGGATCTCCATAGCCTACCCAACAGAGAAAGTGGCACCAGAGTGACCCAGGGCAGACAGACACAGCTTAGCCAGGAGCAACCACAGGCCACTTACAGTGTTCTGGGTAGTGAGGCACAGCTCAGGTTGCTGGAAGGGGTTGGGGCTGTCCCCGTCCTCCGGGCTATGCGAGGCAGCGTTTGGTCGCACTCGGGAGAGTGGCTGAATGACGCCAGGCTTGGTCTGCTCGTGCCAGCACCACGAGACGGGGACAGGCAGAGAAGGGAGGAGAGAGAAACCAGCAGTTAGGGCAGAAGCAGGCTCTGCCATGCAACAAGATCAATCCATGCATATGATGAGTGGCTGACTCCAGCTGCTAGCCAGGGAGGGAGAGCTACCAAAGCAGACACCAAACAATGCGTCTGGTGTGAGTACTTTGGACAGGCAAAGAGATTCAGACAAGTATGGCTCAGGACAGGACCACTGGGTCACACAGAAGGCCAGGACACATCACAGGGGTACAGCATGAGCATGTCAAGGAGTCAAGAATGGAAGGTGCAGTGGAGGCACATCAGCCAAGAGAGCATATGGGCAAAAGCCAGGGATAAAAATTAACTGAGACCCAGGCAGGGCCCAGTTAGAAGAGCAGACAAACGAGCCTGAGATTTGATCTAGCTCTGTCTTCACTGCTGGCTGCTGTTTGGGAGTGGATGAAACATCTAACACAAAAGAGAGCAGAAGCAGGAACTGAGCAGGCCAGCAAAAGCCACATGAGAGAAAGCTGCAAAGATGAAGAGGAACAGAAGCTGCCAAAACACTTGCATCAGGTCCTGAGATGGACAACGCTCAGGACTCCGTGCTTGTGCGAACATCAGCTGGAGTGGAGGACTGAAGAAGACAGAGACAGAGCCAAGAGGGAGACCTGCAGGGCTGGGAGTCAGCACACACAGAGGGCACAGGCAGGCTGGAGAAGGCACAACAAGAGCATGAGGAGGTCCATGGTGGAGGTACTCACTGATTTACTGTCATCCTGCGATGTGATGAAGTTAATGGAAGCCTGAGAATAGAAACACAGAGGAAATCTGGAGCCTGTAGAGGAGGAGGCCTTCAGCTTACTCCGCTCCACCCAAACCTCCCAACCCTTTCCCTGTCCTGCACAGGGAGAAGCTCCCAGGACTGGGGTCCATACCAACCCCCACCAAAACTTCTTCCGCTGCGGGAAGCAGTCCAGAGTCCATCTGCAAGAGCTTTTCCCAGTTCCTCAACCATGTGAGGCAGCACTTACAGCTCTGCAAATCTCCAGGCACTGACCCCCGTGCCCCCCATCTCTGCATCCCCTCAGCTGGTCCTAGCCCTTGTCCACCTCCCCTGCCCTCTGCGCTTGCTGCTGAGCTTGCACAAAGCCATCAGCACCACAGTTTGTCTGCCAGGAAGCACTCACAGATGCCAGCTCAGCAAGGAACAGCCTCTGGAGCCTAGCCTGCCATCCCAGGCAGAAGCCCTGGGTGCCTAGCAAGCCCCAGAGCTGGGAAGATGGAGCCGGAGGCAAGAGGCAGCGGTGCCAGGCGGGAGCAGGCAGAGCAGCAGCACACACCAGCAGGCACTTCCAAAGCGGGTCTCCCTGCCTGGCAGGGGCTGGCACACTGCACACCAGCAGGCACTTACAAAGCGGGTCTCCCTGCCTGGAAGGGGGGCTGGCCGAGGGGCTGCCGGCATCTGGAGAGGGGCAGTGCCAGGGAGGACCGTGCGGAGAGTGGGAGAGAAAAGGAAGAGACTGGGTTTTCCGTGGAGAGGCCGAGACAAGCACCTTTCCCAGCACAGGGGCTGCGGTCACCCAGAGCTGCCCCATCCCCACAAAGGAAGCCACTCCGCCCTCAGTGGCATACACACAGACCCTCCATGAGCACCTCCTTCCTTCCTACTCCTGCCTCCTCCCCCACCAGAGGCTTGCAGAACCCATCCTGACAGCAGCCTTGGGACAAAGGATCCATCTTCCCATACGAACTCTCTGGAACAAGCCCACAAACTCTGGCTGGGCTGTAAAGCCAAAGAGTTTATGCTAAAAATAGATGGCAAAGAATGAGAAATGCAGTTCCTGAGAACCTCTGCTCTGGAGTAACCACCTGGTTGAGTGCTCTGAATGGAGGGTAGTGACTGCCCTGTGGCCTTCAGCATGGCCTGCTGGACCTGCTCCACTTTGTGTCACACTGTCCAGAGAGAATGAAATCTGCCAGACACAGACAGCTGTGGAAGGCTCTACTTCAAAAAGGGTTAAATTATCTAAGTGCAACAGAAAGCTCAGGTATAGAGGGCAGGGCTGAGCATGCCACCAGCAAGACACTAAGGCATCTTTTAGGGCAGTTCTGTCAATGTCACTAACTGGTAACAGCCACAGAACAAGTAACGAGGAAAAGCCATCAAAATAACACATGAAGGTGGTGGAACACTGGAACAGGTGGCCCAGGGAGGTAGTTGAGGCCCCATCCCTGAAGATATTCAAGGTCAGGCTCAATAAGGCTCTGAGCAACCTGATCTAGTGGAGGAAGTCCCTGCTGATTGCAGAGGGGTTAGACTAGATGACCTTTGGTGGTCTCTTCCAACCCAAGTATTTCTATGATTCTACAGACCCTAGTCCCAAAGGAATGCAGTGAACAAACCTGCTGAAGACCTTAAAAGGCTAACATAAAGGACACAGTAATGAAATGGGCTGTGAACGCTGTAAGGAATTGATAGAATCTCTCTTGGCACAGCTCTGAACAGAGAGAAAACCCAAGAGAAATGCTGTGGAGATGCTGCACTTTAAAGGAACACAAGAGGCTCAAAGTGACTAAGGAGAGAGGACAAGTCCCATTGGCAGTTCATTCCAGCCCCTCTTTTATAAAAAACAGTAACACAGAATCATAGAATGGGTTGGGTTGGAAGGGACATCCAAAGGCCATCTTGTCCAAACCCCTGCAGTCAGCAGAGACATCCTCCACTACATCAGGCTGCTCAGAGCCTTGTTGAGCCTAACCCTGAATATCTCCAGGGATGAAGCCCCAACTCACTTCCTGGGCAACCTGGGCCTGTGTTCCACCACTCTCATGGTAAAGAACTTGTTCCTAACATCCCATCTAAATCTCCTCTTCTCCAATTGAAAAAAATTGAGAGTATTTACTCTTAAAAGGCTAAACTAACTTGTGACTGCCATGGGATTAGAGTGAGATCAAAGACTTGACCTGAGGGAAAAGCTCAGAGCTGGTATGAGAACAGGTGATGCTGTAAACAGCTGGTGACAACAGGTAATGCTAGAAATAGAACAATCAAAAGCTACAAGAAATAAGGAACTTCCCACCACAGAGTGAAGGCTGGCCTCTAACCAACCAGTTTTGAGAAGACCACTCTCTACGTGTGGGTGAACCTACAGCTGTCTGCTGCAGGATCCTTCATCTCTCTTCAGAAGAGCTGATGCATGTCTCAGGCAGAATGTGGGGAACCAAGCAATGATGGCTCCCAAAATGTTTCCCGAATCCTGACTTTTCCATCTCTGCTGAGAGGCCAGAGTGAAGGAGTGTCTGTATGAGGCACTGGTGAGGCTATGCCCAGGGAAGCCAGACCTCTGCCACTCACTCTCCAGATGAAGTCACCCCTTGGAGCAGTGACCTCCAGTCTGCAACCCGCTCTCTGCTCTTGTGTCTCCGAGACATTCTGAGGATCAGAGCTCTGCCACCCAGTTCTCATGATGCCCCCCGTGATGGACAGCCCATCCACTCTCAAGGGTGGAACTCACCCTCAGCCTCCTCTCCCTACCCTGGCACCATGCCACCCTGCCTATTCCCACACTGCCTATGCTGGAGCCAGTCTTACCTGCTGGGTGCCAGGAGAAAAGGGAGTTTCACGCCTGGAACTTCCTGTGCCAGCCTCACCCACAAGAGCCTGAAAGAGAGCAGACAAAGCCTGACAGTTACTGCACAGCAGCAGCTTCCCTGCCTCTCCCTTAGCAGTGACGCCAGGAGGCAAGGACATCAGGCACATCCAGCCTGGAGCCAGCCAAGGGCCACCTCGCTGCAGGTGAGCAGTCAGCACTGGGCCCAACAGCAGCTGTGCCATGGCAGAAAGTTACAGGATGTGCTGGAAACAGCAAGGGGGTGACATTAAACCCTGGAACTGAGGTCACAGCCAGGTGTCCTGCCAGGCCAACAGAGCTGAGTTAGAGCCTTCTGCCTTGTGTAAGATCCCCAGGAACCCTCTCCCCAACTTCTCTTTTGTCTTCAGTGGACTGGGCCAGTCTGGGCAAACCTCCTGAGAAAAAAAGCCCCCCCCAAGGGACACAAGATGCATCCCTAGCCACACCCACAGTAGTTGGTCTTCTGGCAAGACCTTTAGGAGTAGCCCAGAGCATAGGAAAGGCCTGACTCTTGTTACTTCCAGAGGAACCCATGACCACGAGCCAGCCCCAGCGGCAGAGTCTGAATCACCACCTGTAGCCTCTCCAGAGGATTAAGGAGCACAATATAAAACATACTTTAGATGCCTAAAGATGAAGAGAGGTCATTTGGGATTCAGAGAACAGTTTAAGCAACTGCAAGGCTCCACAATCACCAACACCATGCTCATGCACTTGTGAACCTGGTTAATTTGATTTAAGTCAGCCATGGGCAATTGCATATCTACTGACCAAGCCAGCAGCTGTAATCTGAAGCTTATCCTGGAGCACAGAAAACATCTGATCCCTCCCAGCACTCGAGGACAGAGAACATGGCACTATCAACTGACTTACTGCCACCCTTCCTGCCCACTCTGCTTCTGGCTACAGCTACCCAAGTCTCCCCCTGTGCCAGCACATGCAGATTTACCAACCAAGGAAAGAGTTGCTCTACAGCACTACTGTTGGTGGACTTCACTCAGCTCCATGCCCCCTCTGACACAGAGCTGCTCCCGTTCTGGAGAAGCAGCATGCAGCAGAACTGATCCAGATCAGCTCCAGCCACCTGTGACACCTCCAGACTGACACAGTAGTTGACCTGGCATGAAACCTACCCTCAGAAAGGGTCAGTGCTGTGTGACCAGTGCTGTTTTGATCTTCTGAACTCTAAGCCTGGATGTCTATAATAGTTCAAACCACACCTTTGACTTTCAATATACCAAGAGGTCACAGATTCAGCTCCAGCCTACACACCTGTGAGAAGCAAATTCTCACCAAGGAACCAGGCTGCAAACATCTAAGAGCCAGCCAGGGGCTGGCTGGTTGATTGTTTGGTTTCTCTCAGGCAGTGGCAGGGGGGCTCTTTGTTTGGAGTTGTTTTGCTTCTCTTTATTTTCAAACCTCCCAAAAGGCTGGGAAAGGAAGGAGAGTAGTATGGTGCTAATCTGGAACTTAATGTCTTCAGGAGCACTCTACCAGAGTGCAGTGAGAAAGCTATAGAGCAAAAGACAAAGCTCCCCCTTGAAATCTGAAAGTCCTGACACTCTGAAACCTGTCCCTTCAGGAGCAGTGTGGCCCTGGGATGTGGATTAACTTTGCCAGCTGTGCTGCCTCAGCTTGCAGAGGTCTAAGTACGGCTGTGCTTGTCCAGGCCCAGATGCACAAGGGTGACACCACCATAGATTCACAGACTCATAGAATGATTTAGGTTGAACGAGACCTTAAGGATCATAGAATGGTAAGGTTGGAAGGAGACCTCAAGGATCATCTAGTTCCAACCCCCTGCCATAGGCAGGGACACCTCCCACTAGTACGGATTACTCAAGGCCTCATCCAACCTGGCCTTGAACACCTCCAGGGAGGGGGCATCCACACCCTCCCCGGGCAGCCTGTTCCAGTGTCTCACCACCCTCACTGTAAAGAATTTCTTCCTAATCTCCAGTCTAAATCTGCCCTCCTCAAGCTTCAATCCATTCCCTCTCATCCTATCACCACAAGCCCTTGTAAAAAGTCCCTTCCTGGTTTTCTTGTAGCGCCCCTGGAGCCTTCTCCTTTCCAGGCTGAACAGCTCCAACTCTATCAGCCTGTCCCCATCAGGGAGATTCTCCAGCCCTCTGATCATCTTCATGGCCCCCCTATGGACCTGCTCCAGCAGCTCCATGTCCCTCTTATGCTGAGGGCACCAGAACTGGACACGGTATTCCAGTTCAGATCTCACAAGAGCAGAGCAGAGAGAGAAAATCACCTCTCTCATCCTGCTGGTCACACTTCTGGTGCAGCCCAGGACCATCACCCCTCCACAAGCCCAGCCAACTCCCTCTTAAAACCAGGCCTGACAGAGCACACCACGGCTTTGCACCTGACTCCTGTCCACCCAGAGAGCCCCATGGCAATCGCCTGGCATTGCTGCCTGCCTTCGAGGTGAGGCTCAGCAGCACACTGGGCAGCTCCACACCAGGGCAGTTAGGGTTTGGCACAGCCCGACGTGGCTGGCAGGCCCGTAGGGCACACAGGGCAGCGGACAGACATGTTAGGCGGCACCAGTCCCGCGGACAGGGGTTAGTAGCGGGTGGGAGGCTGTAGCTGGTGCCTGCATGCCACACACACATGCTGGGAGCTTGCCTTGGAGTAAAGGTTGGTCTTCAGCACTCCCCCCCTGCCATAGCCCAGGGGCGGGCCCCCCAGGCACGCCTTGCCTGCTGCCTTGCCCCTACGGTTGGCCACCACAAAGGGGTTCTCACTGAAGAGGATGGGCTGGGAGTCCACCAAACACTCCTGCTCAGGCGTCTCTGGCAGCTGGTGCTGGGGCAAGGGGCAACCCGTGGGATCCTGTTTGTCCAGCTGGGGCTTTTCTGCCCTGCTAGTGCCAGGTGGAGTAGGGTCCTGAGGCAGCCCAGACATGCTCCCAACGGCTGGGTCTGGGCACGGCTCCTGGCTGTCCTGTGCCACGGGCAGAGCCAACAGAGCGCAGTCCCCCTCCATGCTGGAGCTGACCTTATCACACTGAGCAAGCTGAGAGGAAGAGAAAAGGGTCAGAGAGAAATCAGGAGAAGAGAGCAGAGAAGAGAAGAGGGAGAAAACACAGAGCAGATGCTGAAGGACAGAGAAGAACTCCCCGAACCAATGTCCACGCCACCATCCCTTTCCTCTGCTCCACCACCAATCTCCTGGTCCCAAATGCTGCTTCCAAGGGAAGACCTTGATCTCCACAAGCAGTCCATCCATAAGCAGCTGACAGGCACAAGCACACTCCCTGCACTTCTCCAGCTCTCACACAAATTCCAGGCTGCACTCCAGCAGCTCACCAGTAACACTGCTTCTATCTTGCAAACTGAGCCCAGCACACGTTCTCCCCCACCTCACTGCAGCACATTCTCAATTCAGCTCCACCAGCACCCAGCCAAGCATCACCTCTCACCCCAGCACCCTCTCAAGTAGCTCCAGCAGAGGAACACCTCTCACCTTGCTTCCAGGTAGTGCCTTGCAGGCACAGCTGTCACCACAACACCCACCCCAGGAATTCCCATCACACCTGCAAGTGCAGATATGCCTCTGTGGCCCCACCTCATCATTCATCCCACCAGTAACAGCCAAACATCAGCCAACAAAGCACAGACCCCTGGAGCGCTCCAGCCAAGGGTGGGCTGAAGCAGAGCCCTAGTTCTGCCTCAGCTCAGCTGCACCCATCCACTGACCTTCCTCTTCTAATGCTGCAAAAGAGAGTTTGTAACCCCAGTCAAAGCCTTCTCCGGGGAAGCAGAGATAACCAGACAGCAATGGTCAAACCTCCTCCTATCCAAGAGCCTGCTGGGGAGCAGAAAGACCTCTTTGCTCAGAGCACATTCTCCAGCTCCCGTGTCATGACAGCACTCACCAAAATAACTCTTAGGGCTGGGTGGGCAGCTGAGAGGCTCAGGAATTCCTGAGGCCCTCCCCTAACCCCTCAACCCCAACCAAACCTAAAGCAGTGGCTGGCAGAGCCCTGCCTTGGATCATATTTCTTCAGACAGTGCAGCCCTTAAGAATTTTGCTATTGTAGGAATGTGACTTCCCAACATAAAAAAAAACCCAACAAACACCCCTAACACCCCCACATTCCAACCCTCTCTTCCCAGTGCCACCAACTGTGTCAGCAAGAGCTACACTGACACAAAGTCAACGCAGGCAGAAAATTCCTCCAGAAGCAGCACTTGTTCACTGGGGATGCTATAATGAAAACACTGCCAGTAATCCAACACCACAAACTGGGCCTGGGAGTCCTGCAGCCAGTTCCTCCGACACCACTGCCACCTTCCCACGCCACAGAGAGGAGCACCAACATCAACCAACCCTGGCTCCAGGTGGATCCCACCACTGAGGCCTATTTTGCTTAGCACAAAGGGCAAAAGTAATCAACACACTCGGGGCACCATGGAGATGGCATCTCACCAAGACTGCATGAAGCCAAATCGTCCCTGGGGACTGGCACTGAGCTCCCACAGACATGACTGGCACGGAGCTCCATCACCCTCACCACAGCAGCACACCCCAGCGCAGGACGCCTCGCTCCCCTGCCCCACACTGGGCTATTTTTACCAGACAAGCAGCAATTTCTATTTTGGGCAGGCACGGATCTCGACTCTGCCCTGTCACTCCCTGCTCCAGCAGGCAGGACAATCATGTCTCACTCATGATTGTGCTGGTTTGAGGCAAATTGGAATATTTTACTGTGAGAAGAAAGAAAACCAAACCAGTAACCTGTATCACTCATTCTTCTGCTGAGAAGTGCAGCCAGTCAAAATAGANAGGGGGGGCGGGTAATGCCCAAACCATCACAATGCTCCAAGGCAAGTGCAGAAGAAACGATCCACTACTTTGCCCCCAACAACAAAATGAATCCAAGTCTCAAGCTAATGAACGAGTCCAGAGCAAGAATCAAAGGCCAGAAACTGAAGAGAAACAGACCCAGACTGGAACGCGCAGACCACCCTAGTGACAGCTACTGAGAGCTGCTAGGTCTCCTCCATGTCGCACAGCCCCGAAAGCAAGGCTAGATCCTCAGTGTTTTGCTGTGGCTTGGATGCAGCCATTCACAGGCTTCAAGCCTGTGCTCTGCAGGATGGAGCCCTGAGCAGCAGCTTGACCACAGCGATGGCAGTGCCCAGTGCCTGCAGCCTGCTGGGACTCTGCAGGCATAAAGGTGTCAAGAGGCTGGCAGAGCTGGAGGGCATCACCAGGATCAGAGTTCTAGTGCAGTTTTCAACTGGAATTTTCAGTTGGGGTTTTAAAAGCAAACAATCAGATGGGGTTGGCATCTCAGCCTCTTTTCAGATCTTGCTGTCACAAGGCACACAGCAGCGCAGATCAACCCCAGACCCCTCCTTTAGGGGCAGCTCTTGGTGTCCTCATGACAAATTCCACCAGCAATCTGGGAGGGAGGCTTGCACCTCACAGAATCACAGAATTAACCAAGTTGGAAAAGACCTTTGAGATCATCGNTGACAGCTACTGAGAGCTGCTAGGTCTCCTCCATGTCGCACAGCCCCGAAAGCAAGGCTAGATCCTCAGTGTTTTGCTGTGGCTTGGATGCAGCCATTCACAGGCTTCAAGCCTGTGCTCTGCAGGATGGAGCCCTGAGCAGCAGCTTGACCACAGCGATGGCAGTGCCCAGTGCCTGCAGCCTGCTGGGACTCTGCAGGCATAAAGGTGTCAAGAGGCTGGCAGAGCTGGAGGGCATCACCAGGATCAGAGTTCTAGTGCAGTTTTCAACTGGAATTTTCAGTTGGGGTTTTAAAAGCAAACAATCAGATGGGGTTGGCATCTCAGCCTCTTTTCAGATCTTGCTGTCACAAGGCACACAGCAGCGCAGATCAACCCCAGACCCCTCCTTTAGGGGCAGCTCTTGGTGTCCTCATGACAAATTCCACCAGCAATCTGGGAGGGAGGCTTGCACCTCACAGAATCACAGAATTAACCAAGTTGGAAAAGACCTTTGAGATCATCGAGTCCAACCTAATACCTTTTAATCAACTAAACCTCCCATTCAGGCGGTGTGGAGAGCAGCAGGTCTTGCAGCTCCCCTGCAGGGACCCACACGACGACAAAAGATACCTGGACACTGCTGAGAAGAGGATGTGCCTGGTGAGAAAGTTCTCATGTGGTGAGGCCTAGAGTCAGGAAGAAAGAGAAGAGCACCATAGGACTGCTGTCCTGCTGGCTGGGCTGTCCCAAGGCTGCCAGGCTGTCACCACCAAGCTGGTGCAGCTCCTGAAGGCAAGTAGAACCTGGCAGATCCTGAAGCCCACAGCTCCTGCACTGCCCAGCTAGACAGACATGTCCTTTCAAACAGAGCAGAGACAGGGCTGGGCAAATGACAGCTGGAACAGGCTAAAGGCAGGCACCAAGCAGCCCTTCCCCGGAAGGGGACATTTATAGCTGCAGATCCCAGCATTCCAGCCTGTCCATGTTCCCGCGTTCCAGCACCAGGCACTCCCAGCCTCAGAGGGGTTGCAGAGGGCCCCCAGCACTGCTCTGCTCCCACCACACCAGGGCTGAACAGTAAAGGGGCAGCTGCTGGCATGGGGCTGGCCTCCCTGCCACCCCAGCTGCCAGCTTACACCAAGAGATCCTAAAAATAGGTTCAGCCTTTCCCTGAGAAGACTCCTCTGGGGAGGAGCAGACTGCCCTTCTCCCTGAGAAGACTGCCTGGGGAGGCAGCAGAGAAATCCCCAAAGCTGGGGAGCATGGGGAAGAGCTAAACAAGCCACAGCAGGGCTCCCACTAGTGTGGAAGCAGAAAAGGAGGACCTGAAGGCAACAAGAGGACAGGTGAGCAGGAGGGGAGACCTGGTTGGGTGGAATAAAATGGAGATAGTAAAGGTAAAAAGACGTCCCTGGAACAAAAGGATGGGAACATAGGAGCTGGTGATGGCAGCAAAGAGTGCCCTTGCTGCAAGAGGGGGAAAGGAATGGACAGGAAGACTAAGGATGTGTGAGAAACAGGCAGAAACCCAATGGAATAGGCAGGTGGAAGGCAGGGAGATAAAAGGGGACCAAAGGAAGCACAGATGGAGAGGTGAAGTGAAATTTTAGACACCAGAGGGGAGACAGAGGACTTTGTCACCTGAAGGGTTTGTGAAATCTGGATTTTCTCTGGGCTGAGCTGCCACTGCACATCAGAGTCACAGGGACAGGAGTGGCCAGGGCTGTATCAGGGCTAAGCCACAGCCTGCAGTCACTGACACTTGGCCTTCTGCAGTCCTGGGTGGATCTCGACTTTAATACTTCTGGTGTCAGCACTCTGCATCACTCCCCCTTCCTAAACACCACCCCACAAGGAGTTCACAGCTAACCTGTGCACACAGAGCTGTCATCCCCTGGGTCAGGAGGAATCTTCCTTCCATGGTAAACCTCCTGCCCACTCCTGTTCATGCACTGGGATGAATCGCAGAATGTTTTGGGTGGGGAGGAACCTTTAAAACTCATCCAGTCCAACCCCTTGCACTAAGCAGGGACACCTCCAACTACAGCAGGTTGCTTAGAGCCCCATCTAACTTGACCTGGAATGCGCCCATGGATGGAGCACCTCCCACCTCTCTGCCTCCACATGGCACTTCAGGACATGGTTTAAAGGCCATGGTGGTGTTGGGTTGACAGCTGGACTTGATGATCTTAAAGGTCTTTCCCAGCCAAAACGATTCTATGGTTCTGTGATTCTTACAGACCTAAGTACTGAAAGGCCACAATAAGGTCTCCCTGGAGCCACAGGTTACTTCCCTCTCCAAACTGGAAGTGGCCTGGCTCTCTGCTCTCCTCATTTTCATTATTCCTTTTCTGGTCATCTCCTGTTTCAGTGTTCAAGTCCACCACAGCTCTGCTTTCTGGCTCTCTTCTGCAGAGTGCTGCTAGCCCCGATGGCAGGGCACAGGAGAGGGCAAGTCCCAGC
Source organism: Ramphastos sulfuratus (assembly GCA_013399055.1). NCBI lineage: Eukaryota > Metazoa > Chordata > Aves > Piciformes > Ramphastidae > Ramphastos > Ramphastos sulfuratus. Next base: position 108,585 of record WBNM01039364.1, on the reverse strand, counting down.
ACGCTCACGTCCCCCCACAGGCAGTGACCCCCATCTCCACAGCCCCTCACTTACGCTGCGATTGACTCTCTGCAGGCCACTGCTGGGCAAAGCAGCCAGGGTCCGATAGTCCAGCCTCAGAGGTTCACTGGTCATGTTCTGCAGAGGGGCCAGGTGGGGAGCAAAAAGACACAAACAGCAGGAAAGATCAGCATAGAAGTCAACTATGTCAGAAAGAGCAACTAAAAGGAAACCATCCCTAGCAGTAACCAAGTCCTCATCTCCAAACTCTGCAAAAAGCACCCATGGCCTGGAAATGAGCAACCGTGAGGATCCATGAGGAGGCCAGGCTTAAGCAGTACTGCAGAGGACACATCTGTGGGCCCTCGGTCACCCATCAGCACACAGACTCCACCACTCCTCCTGCCCCATGTGCATACACTCACTCCGTAGAGGGGCAGAGGAGAACATGAGGTACATGCCAGTGTTCCCCAAACAGCACCCAGAAAGATTTTCAGCCTGGACCTGGAGGCATTTGAAAGTGGATCCTCTCCACTGTCTGCTCTCAGTTTTGACTCACAGGGTCTAATTCCATCTGATTTTGCTTCCCATCTGCATTTGTCTGCGTTTCTAACTGTAGCCATGGCTCTTCAGCAGCCCTTCCTCAATCACATCACAGACTTCTCCATCTCTGGTATCTTCTCTTACACCCAAATGTCAAGTCTTCTACAGGGTAGGGACAGTGTAAACCAGAAGTTATGGGGAACAAGCACTTTGGGACATTTCTCCAGCCTTCAGATCCAGTTGTGTCCCTTTTCTGCAACTCTCCAACCCTCCCACCATGCTCCTCACCTCTGCCTCCTCCTCAAGCTGCTGTGTGGCTGCCTCCCGCTCCCTACGCATCCACTCCTTCCACGAGACAGGACAGAGTCAGAGCAGCATCCAAGCAGCACAGGCAAAGAGAGAGGGAAAGAGGTCAGCGTCATGCTGGGAGTAACCCCAGAGGGGACAGAGGAGCATGAACAGCACTGGCAACAGGAGAGGGTGAGCAGAAACCCAGTAGCTAGCTCGGACCTGGGGAAGGAGGAACTGGAACTCTGCATGAGTTTGATTATCAGCAGGACAGGAACAGAGACCCTACCCGACACAAGCCAGGATGTCACCAGATGAGGAGAAGAGAGAAGAAGTACTAAGATCCCCATCAGCAGGGTCCATCCTGGGGAAAAGGCAAAGGAGTTCAAGCTTCCCCCAAGCATAAGCTACACCATCACCACAGGAAAGGAGAAGATGGCTTACTGCTGGAAGAGACATTTTCAAAGCACAGACTGGAAAGGGTGGAAGGGAATGGAAGAAGAGATCTACAGAGCATGGGCCTGGTTGTCACCAAGGAAAAAGACCTAAAAATATCACATGGTTGTTAGGAGTACTGCAGCCAAAAGACTAAGGGCTTCCACCAGCTGGTCAGCTCTCAGACATCACAGGAACGTTGTGAGAGTGACCAAGTGACTAAAGTGAGCAGTCCCAGCTATAGCCTTGTTCCCCAGCTGCAAGACAAAGGTACTAAGGTGTCACTTGTCCTAAAGAATGATTTCTGTCCATTTACACTTCATAGCTTCTGTAGGCTGGCAGGGACCTTTAAAGTCAGTAGTCCAACCTCCCTGCAACAAGCAAAGACATCTTCAGCTACATCAGGCTAGAGATGACTCTGTAAAGTCATTCCACTGGAAGAACTCCCATGTAAGCACAGATCCCAAACACCATCAGAACACCTTGCAGACACTTGGGACAGAAAGCCCTTGCCTTCCTCCTGCGTGTGCTGACATCAGTGGAAGCTGTGGGTAGCAAAGCTTCCAAAGGAAGCTGCAGCACTCTGAAGCCTTTTGTCCCTCTGCCCCAGCCATCTGTGAAGTTGTGCCCTGCAGAGCACACTACAGGGCGATGTAAATGTGAAATACAAACAGATGTTATTTAATGACACTCCACGTGCCTAGCAGATCACATGGCCAGGCTCCTGGCAACCGCTCTGTCCTCTCACAGCCCGTGCCACTGTCTGGTCAAAAGCTCAGCCATTTTTTTCCAAACCAGGTAAACTATGAAGTGGTAACTGAATTCTAGAGATCACCTCCATCCAGAATTGCCAGGGTAACTACACTCAGGGTGGGTGGCAAATGGAAAAGGAGCTGAGTGATTGTCACCAGAGAAAGAACCCAGAGAAACACTGGGTGCCCCTCAGCTGGAAGCCTGGAGGAACACTGCAAAAGGGACTCATCTCTGTCTGCCAGTGCAGGCTCCCAGCTAACAGCACTAGAGACTTCCATTGCTCTCATCTTCTGAAAGAATATGACTAAATTACAGCTTTAAGAGGGAGAAGAAGAACACACAAGTCCTCAAGGGGCTTGACNCGGGAAACTCCCAAACCATCACACAGTGAAAGGCTGAAATAGTGGGCAAAAAGAATTCTTCTAACACATCAGAAAAATGTGGATGTCCAATGTCAACAGAGCCACTTCTTCAGCTCAGGGCAGCTCTCTGTTCTCATCCTGGCTCATGAAAGTTCTGTCAGCTCACAGACAGAACAGATTCAATGTGGGACTTCGAAGCTAACCCTCGGAGCTGCAATTTGGCCAGAAAGAACCAGCAAGTAACCAAGCTGTGACCAGCAAAGGAGGACCACCAGAGAAGGACATGGGAAGGCAGGGCAAAGCCAAAGAGCAGCTGTAGCAACCGAACGGTGCTAGGGAGAGGGAAGGTCCAAAGGCCCCAGCACTGACTGGGCAGAGACAACCTGTGGCCATTTTCCTCAGGGCTCTGCCAAGGACAGAGTCTGCTACACGAAAAAGCTCTCACCACTTTCTCCATTTCTTCTCTCTCCCACTGAGTTGCTTCTCTCACCATTTCCATCTCCTAGGAGAGATCAAAGTTAGAGCCACTTCACCCAATGTTCCCTCTCAGCTGGGAGCACCTATAACCTCCTGAGGACTTCAGAGTCCTGTCCTGATGAAAGTGCTGGGACCTGCTGATTCCATCAAAAGGAAGTCCACTGCCCATTATGCTGCAGAGTCCATGCACCAAGGGAGACACTTGGTGTCTCCACTCTGTAATGTCCTCCCAGCCACAACACCCACCTTCTGCAGGATCTCCAGCTCTTCAGGGCTTAAATCCCGATCGATAGAAGAGATGCTTTCCAGGCTGTTCTTGCGCCCAATACCAGCAGCAAAAGGGTTTGCAATAATTCCTGGGGACATCTACAAAGCAAAAAAGTCACAAAATGTGGAGGAAACCCACTGTGTGTCACAGAAAGAAGTCTACAGCCTGTCCTTCCAGACACACAGGATAACCCTGGGCAAGTCAACTCTTCTACAACTTGAAACCTGATTTCAGCTGTCAGTTACTCAAGGAAGTTGAAGTCTAAGAAAGATGAATTCAAATGGAAACAGGTATAGAAAGGGGGTAAGGTAAGTAGGGACAGGGTACACTTGCTAGTGGAGAAGAGAAAAGCTTAATTGTCTAGTCTTGAAAGAAGAAAGCTGAGAACACATAACACTGCTTCTACGAACTGGCAACCACCTCCAGTTCATACAGTGAGAAACCAGACTTTGGAATCTGGGACCTCAAATAAAACTCCAACCAATCCCCCGAAAATAAAGGCTGTAAAGATCCAGCAATCTCCTGTGAAGAGAGAGGTGAGCTCCCCAAGGTGCTGGTCGCTACAGGAGCACCTGACACACAAGCTCTCACCTCGATGGCAGCTGCAGCCTTGGGGTCGAAGCCGTCGCAGACCAGCACAAGCAGTGCGTCACCCACACTGCGCAGGATCTGCACAGCTTCCGTGTGGGTCATTCCCAGCAGGCTCTGGTGGTTCACCTCCAGGATCCTCATGCCCACCTTCAGGCGGCCATCCCGGGCTGCAGCCCCAGAGGAGCTCACCTAGAACAAAGGGGGCACAATTGAGATGCCACCTTGGGAGGCAGGAGCAGATCAGAGAGCATGGGGACCATCAGGAAGGAGTGAGAGGGCAGCACACCAAGGGAACAGGGAAAAAAGCTGAGGCATCAGGAAGAGCATCTGAAAGTACCTGCAGGTACTTATGGAGAGGGTGGAAAAGGAAGAGCAGGGTGGGTTTGGTAGAGCAAACAGAAAATGCCAGAGGAGATAAAAAATCTGTAGCTGAGAGGTATTGTCCCAAGGAAAAGAAACTGCCTCTGCTTCATCATGGACGCAGGTAAGGAAGCAAGCTCTCCCCTATAGGGTTCAGGAAATGCAAGCACAGGGATGTTTTTTGTGGATAGAGGTGAAGGAGGCACAAAGGCTCTTCACTGTCTGTCTGGTAGAGACTGGAGTCACAAAGGAGAAATTTTGTAGATGCTGTAGAGGAGGAAATATGGAAGTAAACAGATGGGCCTCCTCCAGGGGATGGAGAACACTTCAGAAGTGATGCACACAGTGGAAAGTGGAGAGAGCACAGCAAACAAATTCCACAGGGACCATAGCAGCCCCTGGTAGGCCAAGCTACAGCTACGTCTCTGGTACCTTAGAAATGAAGATGCCTTCATCAGTGGGATCAAATGGATTTCCAGCGTGACCTTTTGCTCCACCCCGGATGCTGATGCCCAGCTTTTCCCCTGGAGCTTTCTCAATGCATATTTCCTAGAAACACAGAAAAGGCCTCCTTGTTTCTGGGTCAAGATCAGACTGGAACTGTTAAGGAAACACTCCTGGTAGCTGGCCATACTCTACTCTGAAAAGGACTCAAAGTAGATCTTTATTCATTCGTCCAGTAGTTTATTCCTTTTAATAAGGCTCTGTCCTTCTCTCTCTGCTCCTTGGGTCTGGTCTTCATTCTGCTCTGATCTGATCAAAGCATCACCATGAGCACGGCCAAAGACTCTCCACATGCCTCAAATGGATACACACTTAAAACAGACTGGATTCTACCAACCAGAAGGGAATTCCAACCAGGACTTTGGTTGTGTCCTAGCCCCAGACTTCCAGCCAGATACAAACTGCCTTCAGAAGCGACCCCTCTGCAAAGGAGAACACCACCCCCCACATGCTCACAGAGCCTACCTGCATGCCGGGCGGTGGAGGATCTCTCCTCACCAGCATGGTCAGCTCCTGGGTGTTGGAGAGCAGAGCATTCACTGCTTCCTGGTGGGTAGCATGGCGCAGGTCAATGCTGTTCACCTCCAGGATCCTGTCCCCTACGCGGAGCCCGCTGCGCGACGCTAGCCCACGGGGAATGACCTACAAAGAACCGCTGATGTTACGGCTGGAGAAGGAAATGTCACCTCTCCTTGCAGAGACACTGCTTGTCTGCACAGGCTGCTCTCCTACAACCTCTGAGGCCTGTCTTGACTTCTCCCTCTGCATCAAAGCTCCAGAGGAGGTAAGGAATCAGTGAACACTGGCAGAGAATGAAAGAAGATCTGCTCTAAAGTGTCATCTGAAGTGTTCTCAAACTCTCATGCTCATCTGAACCAAATCTGGGACAGCTTTTCCATCGCTCTGTCCACAACTGTGACCACAGGAGAGCTTTCTCAGAGGAGCTCTGGAGGAACTCAAATGTTGCCCTGCAAGACTCTACCTTGGAAATGAAGACACCTGGTTCATGAATCCCAAATGGGTGGCTTGAATGGTCACTGCCTCCTACAATGCTGAGTCCCAGGGGACCACCTGCTTTGACAAGGTGAATTTCCTGGAAGGAACAAGAAGCAGAGTCAGAGGGAAGACAGGGCTCATGCAAGGACCACAAACACTGGAAAACACAAAGGCAGGGGGGCTCTGGGTGAGTGAGCATGAGGCAAGTGCTGAGGGGCCAAGGGGGTTCCCCATTACTTCTCAACACCTCAGTAACAGGAGCCCAGCCCCTATGGCACCACTGACATTCCAGATAAAGAATGCCCAAGCTGGCACCAGCCCACAGCCCAGCAGACTCACCTCAATGGGGTACTGGTCCTCCAGGCCCTTGGGGAGATGGTTCCTCTGCAGCAAGGGTGTCTCCTCAGGTGGGCTGTCCCCGTGGCCAGGGGGCGGTGGGGAGTGCATGCGTGCCCGCGGGGTGCCCACCACATCTCCCTCGCCGGGCGGCTCCGCACCCTCTCGCTCTACCAGCAGCACGATGGTGGGGGAGGCCGCGGTAAGCAGCGCTACGGCCTGATCATGCCTGGCTTCTGTCATGTCTACCCCATTGATCTAGAACGACCAACTCAGTGTCAGACCCTGCTCCAGCACACAGCCCAGCACCCTTGGGGGCCCCAATCTGCTCTGCCCCTTCTCAAAAGCCCCGTCCCACAGCACACTGGCACTCGCCCCATTCTTTCCTATCTGGCCAAGGGATGCAGGCCCTGCTCATTTCCACCTGACCAGGATCCTTCTTCTAGACAGCTCACCAGTCTCTTCCCCACCTTTCCTGCACACCTCCAAGCCCTGACAGCATCAAAGATGCTGCAGGGACCCATGAAGACCAATGTGATGCTCCTGGAGCACTACAAACCTGGCTACTGCCTGGGCTGAGCTGTGGCTCACTCTTTGCCAGGAGTGTCCCTGTCACTCCTGCTTGGCTTTGTGTTCCAGTTTTCCACTGGGTCATGACAAAAGCAGCCCAAGAGGAAGGCTCCAAAGACCTCAATGTGCAAAGGAGTCAGAACAGCAATTCCCAGAGGTGATGCCACAGGTCACTGATGTGCCACAGCATCAACTGCCTTTGTCCTTATCAATGGCTCTCAAAGCCATTGGCACTGAGGATCATGATCTGATGTGTGACAGGACCTGCCACTGCCCACCAGGCTGCCATTCACCCATGCTGGCCAAGATCACAGCAGTCTGGGGAAAATGTCTCTTTTAAGCCAGCTAAAAAAGACCGAGAAAGGGACCCTGCTCCACAGTGACCAACTGGCTGACAAAAAAAAGGAAAGCCAGAACTCTTTTGGACAAGGAAACATTATCCAACATTCTCTGCAGAGTTATTTCAAGAATCTGGCTACAGTCATTTTGTGATCTCAGTGAAAGACAAAACACTTCAAGGAGGCACTTCCAGCACATGCAGGGAAGCAGTGATGTCATTCCTGCAAAGCACTGAAGAGAACCTATCTGAAAAGCTGTGTCCTCATCCTTCACACACACAAAACTTAGTTAGTGTAGTTTAAGATGTGCACAGAAAAGCTGCTCCCACAGGCAGCATGCAGAGCTCTGCCTACAAACCCAAGGTTTCAAGCAGCTTGCCTAGAAACTCAAAGAACCAGAAAGATTGTGACTATTCTCCTTGGAAGTATGAGGGACAGAATACCAAGGAGAGCTGAGTCAGAAGGACACTGCCAAAGGCACAAAACTTGCCATGAAAGAGCTGAAGCCAAAAACTAAGATGTCTCTATTCCTGCATTCTGCAAAAGCTTTCCTGAATGAACAATGAGGACACAGCAGCTGCTGAGGTGGAGCTTGAGCAGCTTACACAGTTACAAGGTGACTTGAACAGCCACGGCAGCTGGGTTCTGTAGCCTGACTCCTCCCTGTGTGATTCCTAGAAATACTCCAGCCAGTCCCCAGCTCCTTCCAAGAAAAGCTGCTCCTGCACAAAGCTGACTGCATGCAGTCTGACGAGGCTCTATCCAGACCCTCCACAAACACCACCACCACCCTCACCCCACCTGCCTCATCCCATCAAGTGTGCTGGCAGAAGATAAGCAAAGCAGGCCCATGCTGCGCAAGCCAGGAAGCTCTCAGCCCCACAGCACCCCCTCAACTCAGAGGGCTGTCCCCAAAGGGACACCTTTGGCACCATCCACAGGGACACCAGAAGGAGGTGGAGGCAAGCAGGGAAGGGAAATAGCTGAGGATATACAGCAATGGCTGCTGAGATAGGGTAGAGAGTTCATTGATTAACCACATGAGTGCAGAAACCTTAACGAAAAGCAGGCAACAGAGACAAGACTCAGGTTCCTCATGGACAGACTGTTACAGGACTGGTAACACTGAGGAAGTGTGACCAAGAATTTGGTCATCAACATGCAGAGGAAGCCAGGATTGTCATGGGCTCTCAGAATAGCTCTGGTGGGGAAGAACAAGCCTCTGCAGGGAGTCTGAAGGGGGATTGTGGGAACAAGCAGAAGGTTCAAAGGTGGGGAAGGAGAGTGGCCAAGGAGGAAAGGGGAAGAACAAGCATGGGAAACTGGAGACAGAGGAGAACAAGAGGCTGAGCGAAGGCAGTATGTGCAGCACGCCTGCCCTGCCAAGTCTTGTGCCTGCTGATGACCATGCTCTACTCTGCCCATCAAACTCTTGTATTCCTGTGTGAGTTGGCTCTCCATCCTGGGTGTGTCTGCCAACATCTACTAGCAAAACTCAAGTGGGACTAGCCAGCAGGTAGGAATCCAAAACATGGAAAGACCCAACAGCTGGCCCAGAAACTGGAGAAAAGGCTCATGGTCTGACTAAAGATCCTTAAGAACATGACGCCTGGGGCACAGGCTGAAGAGCCCTGCAAACATGAACATTGATGTGAGCTGAGTGAGAGACTCCATTTGTGTGTGTTCCACCAGCAAACCTCAAACCAGACAGTAGGAAGAGGGTGAAACTGTCTGTTTGTACCTGTCAAGGCACTGTCCCACTTTCTACCTGTGTAGATCTGTGGCCCTCCACGTCTATGGTGCTTGGAACCTGCACTTAGCCGTCCTGACGGCCTGACCTGGGAATGGGGAAGGGCAGCAGCCTTGTGTCCAGTGGACTGGGAAGGGAGGATCCTCTTAGGTCCTTCTGTCTGCCAGACCCCAATTTCTAGCTGAAGAATATGGCCCTTAGAACCAGGCCCTCAGGTCCTTCCCACCAGATCAAGACCCAACATGTTGCACAGACAGCGCTACAGCAGCTGCATGCGCTCATGGCTTCCTGCACTCATCTCTGAGTTCTCTGCCACTGACAAGAAGAATGCTCAGGCTTGGTCAGACCAGAAGCATGCAGTGATACTTCCTCAGACCAGTGAGCCTGCAGTCCTGGGGTACCAGATGTACCAGTCCCTACTCACTCACTCTATTCTCTTTGTCTGGCAGTCACGACGCCCTTCCAGCTTGTGGCAGCTGCTTTTCACTGGCATTTGCTGCTGTCTCCCTGCTTGGCAAGAGAAGCAGCCCAGCCCCAGCAGTTCAGCTCTCCAAGTGCCCAGAGGAAGGGCAAGTCTCACCTGTGCTTCCCCAGCTCCACACATTTTTCTGCACACCAGCAAATTCAACTACTCTGGACCCCTGTGTGTCACTGCCTGCTCCTACTGTCCCACATCACCCCCAGAGTCAGCTTTTCCAGTCTGCTCTCAGCCCTATCCTAAAAACCAGTTGCCCTCAGTTGCTGTTTGAGCTCTGCCCCCTCCCGGTTGGATTCCCATCCCATGATGCAAGCTGTCCAACATTCTCCCCTCACAGGTCCCTGCTCCACGTCCTCCAGTATCAAAATGACTCCCAGGACACCTGTGATGACCCCCAAAGCACACCAGAACATGGGCAAAGCTGGAGGGTTAGTAGTCAGTCACTGGTGAGTTTTGAGGGGTGTTAACTTTGAAGAGAGATCCAGGCTGGGCTCCTCAATCCATGTGCTCAAAGCTCCCTTAGGAAAGTTAAAGGAGCTGTCCCAGTGCTTCCCCTGCAGAGAAGGCCAGGAGGGTTTTGAGCACAGGGGAGGAGCATGAAGCTGTGCTGCATTCCCTGTCCCAAAGAACTGAAGCTCAGTGGTAAAGAGAACTGAGGCACAATCAGCCCAGGAGGCACAGTGGCTGGGGTAGGGGCAGCCTCACACCTGCTGCAAGGGACAAAAAGGGCTTCTGTGCACAATCCAGCCCAGGTCAGCCTTCTCCTGGAGGACAGCAATTTGTTCCTGCTTCCATCATGACTGAGCACAAGAATGGAGGCGCGGCTGATGCCTGGCACCAAGCCTTTTATGCCTGCACACACCTCAGCACAGGTGCCATCCTGGAGAGCAGAGAACCAGGCTCATGCATGGGCAGGTGTCCTGCCTGTACAGCAGCACCACCACCCTCATCATCACAGCAGGGTGTCAGAGACCTCCACCCAGGTGGACGTCCATCAAAGGCCTGCAGGGCCTGAGCCCACGCACTGCAAGCTCTTACCAGGGAACTGGATCTGCTGTCCCTATCAAGCTGCCCACAGATATAAATAGAGCTGCTAGTGGGGGTGGAGCAGCTCTGATTTGTGACTCTACTCCGGGGTCTTGTGTCTCCTTCTTCCCACAGGTATGGCATGTGATGGGCCGTGTGCCTACACTCACACCTCTCAGTCATGGCTCAGTACCAGGAGCACCAAAAGATGAGCAAAACTAAAGTAATTTGGACAATTTGGCAATAATCAGGGTCAGGGCTTGACATGGGAGGAGAAGAGAGCAGTCACTAGCATGGAGAGAGAGATGCTGCCCCCGCTCAGGTCTCCTGCCCAGATGCAAATGTCAGCCCTGGGCCAGAGCAAATACAGCACAGCCCCCAGCCTGGGGTAGAGCAGACAGAAGCCAGCACTGACAAGGCTGTATCAGTGCTTACTCACGCAGCCCTGTGGGCACACGTGCTCTCACCACAGCAGCTGGACCAGAACCCCACCACCAGCACCAGATGCAGGAGCTTTCCCTCGGAGGCAGCATGCGAGCTCAGGGAGAGGCTCAGGAGGCTCAGCAGGCTCCCAGGATAGGGAGCAAGCAACACGTTAGGCACAGAGACTCAGGTTAGAGGCAGCAGAGATCCACACTAGTGGCACCAACAGGAGGGGAACTGGGGCTAGAGTTCCCAGCGGAAGCAGCAGAAGCACAGTGGTGACACCTGCCCAGCTGCTCACCTCCCTTCTGCCCCCTATGCTGACCCTTGCCAGCACCGCTGAGCCCCAAAGGGCTTCCCCTGTCCATGTGCCGACCCCTAGAAGAACCCCCAACACTGTCCCACATGGCTGAGAGACACCAGGGCAGGGATCCTGTGTAATCTGTTCCCAGTGCAGCCCAGCTGAGGGCAGTGCTTATGGGCAGTGCTGGGAGAAATGGGAGGCACTTCCTGCACTCACCACCAGCCAAGGCAGCAGCAGAACCATCAGAGCAAGTGCTCTCCCCGGGGCCTCAGGAACTGAGCCAAGGACCCCCAGAATGCACGTCCAGTGTCAGAAGAGGCCCCATGCGAGGACAGCTGGAGCTCTGAGCCTAGACTCACCGAGATGACCCGATCCCCGACGTGCAGGATCCCGTCCCGGTGTGCTGCGCCACCCTCTGCGATCCGCGAGATGAAGATCCCCTGGAACACAGGCAGAGGGGTCAAGGCAACCCAGGCTCCCCCTCACCAGGCCTGGGCTTCCTGCTGCCACTCCTGGACACCAGACAGATCTCAGACCTCTCCCCTTCGCAGACCCCTCCCCTGGCACTGCCCATTTGCTCCTCGCTCCACGCAAACCTTCTGCTTCTAGAGGCACTGCAAGCCTCCAGCTGCAGTAAAGCCTTCATGTGGCCAAGCGCCCAGAACAGATGTCAGGAGGACAGCAGCAAGATCGAATGTCACTGGCAGGGCTCGTGAGTCTCAGCCCCACCTCCTTTGAACTTCTTCCCTTCCCTGACTCGAGAGAAGATTCTGCCTCCCAGAGCCCTCCTGGCCACCAGCCCCAGGCCACGCTGCACTGTGGTGCGCCCATGGCTGAGGAATCGTTGAATGGTTTGGGTCAGAAAGGACCTTAAAGATCATCTAGTTCCAAACCCCCTGCCACAGGCAGGGACACCTTCCACTAAGCCAGGTTGCTTAGAGTCCCATCCAACCTGGTTCTGAACACCTCCAGGGAAGGGGCATCCACGACTTCCCGCACTCCAGAAACCCACACACTGCTCCCACAGCAGTGCCAAGACCTGGGAATCGAGGCCATGGGTACTGACCGTGTCCCCTGCCCGGTAGGGCGTGGAGCCCTTGCCACCAGCGATGCTGAAGCCCAGGCCCTTCTCATTGCGCACGAGGCAGGTGGAGAACCTCTCGGTGGGAGGCGCCCCCTCGGGTCGCTCCGGGAAGCGGAGGCCTCCTCTCCTCTCGCGGGGGCTGTAGTCGTCCTCGGGACGAAGCGGGGTGACGGTGATGGCGTTCTCCGGCTCCACCATCCGCTCCCGCAGCACCGTCATGGAGACCGAGCTGCCCGAGCCGCGCAGAGCTTCCACCGCCACGTGGTGCTCGGCGCAGTGCAGGGAGACGCCGTTCACCTGGGGACAGAGCCGGGGGCAACCCTTACCTCCCGCCGCTTCTTTCAGCGGCGCACATGCAGCTCCGGCCGCTGCGTCTGCTGCCCCAGGGCGGCTCGGCTCGGCTCGGCTCGGCCCGGCCCTGGCTCCTGCAGGCTGCCCAGACTTCACCTGCTGCCCACAGGGAACCTTCCTGTACTTGTCCAGCTCAGGAGGCTCCCACTACCGGGCTGCCTGTCCCGAGCAAGGCTACCCCTGCCAAGCACCCACACAGGGAGCTTCAACACCCCTGTCACTTGTGTCATCCCTGCAGGCCACCAAGTACCAGATAAATCACTCACCCAGAACTATCTCCCCTATCAAACCTCAGTAGGACACAGGCTGACACAACTTCTTGTTCACTCTCTCTTTATGGAGGACTTTGTCTATGTGGTCTTCTTAAGGGAACCCGCCCCCTCCCCAAACCACCACACTTTCAAGGAGGACATCTACCTCCTCATAGCCTGAAACATCCATTCCCTTCCCCTCCAGGCAAATCTAAGTGAGGAACTTGCAGGGAGAACACCAGATTCTGCAGTTCTCAGGACAGCAACAGGACTCCCTCCACTCTTGCTCCCCAATTTCTGAGGGCTGAGGAACTGCAAAGTCAGGGCCCACAAAGCTGAAGAACTTTATTTTCACAGTAGCTGCCTTGTTTCATCCTTACACACAGCAAAGAGTCTGGTGCTCATCCTGAGACCTTCATAGCCTTCACTACTGAGCAAGGCTCCATATCCCTGCTCGAGGAGTACAGATATCCCTCAGGATTCAGAGGCAATGACAAAGGCACCCAGGTCTGATGTGCCTCAGCCATCTCTTACTCATGGGCATAAGAGAGTCTGTTAGACGAACAGGACAGTATGTCATGAGGGCATGTCCACTTCTGCAGCAGGCAGAGATGAATGGGCATATTGCTTTTGGGACTTAGCCTTCATGAAATGATGAAGACAACCCTGTGATAACTACAGAAGTGAGCAAGGTAACTTCTTGAACTCCAGAATCAGTTTTTCCCTCATAAGGCCATAGAAAAACTTCTAATTACAGAATCATGCAGCACTTTATCTGACTTCTGCCAGCTTCTGTGGTCAGCGCCAGGTGAGTAGTGAGAATAGCTGCAACATCTCCATCTCTACACAGAGATACCAGGAACATCATACTGATCACACAAACACAGGACAGTGCCCCAAACGACCACTTACTCCTCTGACCTCTTGCCAGCACTCTGGTGACATCTACTCCCTCCACAACACATCCAGTCCTTCCTCAAGCTCATCTCCACCTTCACAATTAACCACTTTGGACATAACCTGAAGATGGACAAGTATAGCACGTGGCTGGCTTCCTATTAAAAAGTCCTCTTAAGAGGTCACCTTTTGCCCCACACAGCAAGGCACACGTGCAGAGGCCGCTGGTTGCCCCACTGGGGATATGAGCACACTCTGATGACGGTTTCTTCCCACCTGGGTCACAGCACACCTCAGGGTACACAGAGGAGCCACTCCTGTCCTCAGGAAGCAGCAACAGATTCACAGGGACACTAACTCTCAGCCAGGAGAAGGTTGTTTTGCTCTTGCCCAGCTCCTGATGCTTTATTTGGCCTTCAGCACAAAGCAGACAACCCAAACCACGCTTCTCCCTCTGCTTTCACTGGGGACTCCTTCACGGCAGCGAGATTCTTACCTCCAGAAGCTTGTCCCCAACACGAACCCCTGCACGAGCTGCAGGGCCCTCTTCTGACACACGGGAGATGAAGATACCCTGGGAACAGAAGTGCTCATTAGAAGAGGTGGAGCCCATTCCTCAGCCCTTCAGAGGCCACCCTCACCCCACCTGAGAGGAAATCCCTTATCAGTGGCACCCGTGGGTGTGGGGGCAGAGCAGCCACAGCACGTCCCCATGATGTGAAAAGTCAGAAGGGGATCAAATCCACCAGAGAGCCACCCCACAGGTGGCACAGGGGAAAAGGCAATGACACTGGAGGCCTTTTCCAGTGGGATGAGAACGTGACACGGCTGATGCCAACACGTGCAGGGGACAAGTTCATACTCTGTGCCTTGTGGTCCTGTACCTTAGGAGACAGCTGGGACAGGAGCAGCTGTTCTGAGCTGTGGCTGCTCCCACCTTGCCCTGAGAGCCCAACCACACAGCTGATCTCTACAGACATCCAAGCTGCAGCTGCAGAGAAGCAGGCCCTCCAAGAGGGTGCTTCAGAACTGGACAGCCCAGGGTCTTACCTCGTCGTCGCCCTTATAGGGGGTGGAGCCCTTGCCCCCCGCGATGCTGATGCCCAGCCCCCCTGTCTGCCGCACGATTGTCAGTGTCAGCTGGAAGCAAGCACAGGTCACAGGTCAGCGCAGACCGGAAGAGTGCCAGAACATCTTCAGGCGCAAGGCCAAGGCATGGCTACTTAAGTAAGAGCAGGGGCTTGATCTGCCTGCAGCTGCTCACAGCTTTGTGAAGCTGTGGTGTCCACGCTGAGGCATCAGAAGTACAACAAACCAACCCCTCCCACAGCTGAGTCCTGAGCCACAGCTTGAGACCGAGACTCAGTTTGCCTGGCAGGAACACATCAGGATGAGATGTCCACCACAGAACAAACTGATCAGCAGTGGCATGGGACTGGAGGAAGGAGCAGGGACAGTGCTCACACCACAACCCAGCTCTGCGATGTGGCTCCCTTTGGGGTGTAAGTCCATGCTGGGAGATTGAGGGCAACCCCAGCCGTGTCCATAAGAGGAATGGCACCTCCTCCAGGACACCCTGGACAGGCACTTGGCTTTACTCTGGTGGAAATCAGTGTGTGACTCCAAAAAAGCCATCTGCATTGTCCAGCTGGCCCCTTTCTCATCTCACCTCTGCACAGGCATTAGCCATTAACCTGCGCAGGCAGGCTCAGGACTGCTGTAGCTGTGCAGTCCAGAAGTCTCCTCTCCTTCCTGGTCCCACCTCTACAACAAATCATGCCCCTTCCAATAGCAAAACTTCTGGTTAGGCTTGAACTGAAACTGCTCATACTCAGGACACCAGCACAAACCAGTCACTCACCCCAGTCATGAGAAGGAAGACAGGGAGCATGTGGCAGGACACAGGGAAAGGAATGGGACAGACAGGGCTCTCTCAGGGATCTGTCAAGGCCAAGGACCAAGGAGCTGGTGAGGTAGGTGACAGAAATGTATACAGAGTCCTGGAGAGACCCAGATTTGCTGTTCTCCAGATGTCACTTCTCTGGAAGCAACATCCAGAGCAGAGAGAGGCTGCTGCAGAGGTGTCTGACTTCAACATGGGGTCTTGCCTGGCCTGGGCAGGACCCCAGTGTGGGTAGCACAGGGAAAAGGGGATCCTCCTTTTCAAACCCTTCTTTTTCACAAGGACAGAAGCAACAGCCTGAGGGCCTTCACAATCTGCTGAGTTTAAACCAAACCCAAACACTCCAGAAAATGCAGAACTAAAGTGATGGTCCTGGCCATCTCCTCTGCTGCCCAGTCCACAGCATGGCAGAAAGCTGCTGAGATCTTTACAAGAGAATCCCTGATTTCAGGTAGACCGTAAGTCCATCACCTCTACTGCTCACCAGAGGCTGAGTACTGAACCCAAGTACTGAAAGACAAGGATTGTTCAGGTACAATCCATGGTGCTTGGGTCAGCACCATGTGCCACTGACAGCTCACCAGGAGACCAGTCATGGGCTGGGGGAATGCCTCTTGCAGGCAGAAGGCTGTGAATCTAACTACAAACACCACTGCTTGCTTCCAGTCCCACTGGACTGCAGTCATGTCCTGAAGACTTCCAGACGTGTTCAACACAAGGACTTCTAAAGACCATGAAAAACTAGGGCTGCAGACCAGGAACAGAGAGTATTACACCATCAGGAACCAGGAAGGAGTATTCCACTAGCAGGATTCTGCATTTACAGAATCACAGAATGTTAGGGGTTGGAAGGGACCTCTAAAGATCATCCAGTCCAACTCCCCTGCCAGAGCAGGACCACCTAGAGCAGATGACACAGGAACACATCCAGGTGGGTTCTGAATGTCTCCAGAGGAGGAGACTCCACAACCTCTCCAGGCAGCTGTTCGCACTCTGTCACCCTCACCATAAAGAAGTGTCTGACACCCTGGACTGGCAGCCAATGACTGTCCCGTCCACAGGGGCAGCACAGCTCCCACTGTGCAACCACTGACTTCCTTGGGTATTCTCCTCTTCTTTGGTTCTTCCCCTAGTACCAGGGGGTCCACGAGCAGCTCAGCTCAGCAGAAGGAAAAAAGTGGAAGAATGGAAGCAGCTGTCACTTCAGCCTAGAGCTGTCACCTAGGCTGCTGGAGACCTGAGGAAACCTATCTGTGATCAATAGCACCACAGCACAAGCCAAGGAAGCAGCTGAAAGTCCTCTCCTCTCCTGTTTCACTCATCCGCTGCTTCAGCCTGTTTGTCTCCATGGAACGCCCTGAAGCAGGGCCTGGTCCGATCTCATCCCATCCCATCCCATCGTTCAGACATTTTTAATACGTTAAATTAACCCTGTGACAGAGTCACTTGAATACACACGGTTCTGGAGAAGCCAGAGGTGTGGCACACATGGACAGAGTGACTTCCCAGCTGAGCATCATCCAGCAGACCTGAAGAGCACTTGGTGCTGTGTGGTGCCTGCTCCCACCAGCAAAGGGTTTCTGCAGCCTGCTCTTGGCAGGGGCACAGCAGACCCAGGGGCAGGGAACCAGACATTCCTGGGGTCAAGCTGCCCAAGCGAGGAGCTGGTGTACTTCAGAACCTGTTGAAAGACCAAGTTGTTCCTCCAGACAGAGCCAGGGGAGTATGGGCTTCAGGGTTTTATTTCCAGAAGGCACCTTTCTATGGCTTGCTGCACATGCAGGGGCACCCAAGTGTCCAGCCCCTGAATTTACACCGCCTGAACAGCCAAAAACAGAGGAGACACAAACATGCTTCTGACCTGCAGACAGAAGCATGATGATGTAAACGGATCTCGTGGAGGTGAGGAGCCACACTTCACTCCAAGAGCAGCTGAAGAGTCCACTGCTTATCACCAACAATGAAAAAGCCTTTCAACAGTCAAGAGGACTGGAGATTCCTAACAACTGACTAAGATCTCCACGACATTCATCAAGCAATGTATGAAATTCTGGCACCTTCATGCCCTGAAATAGCACTTAGATTGTGCTGTTAGGCCAGGAGATCACACAGGAACTATCAGCCCATTACACCACCACTGACTGTGCTGGTCTGAGGCTAATTGGCATATTCTAATGAGAGAAATTAGACCGTTGGTTGTAAAAGAAAATAATGATGAAGTCTATATCATTCACTGGTTTGCTAAAAGAAGTAAAAAGCCAAACTGTAAACAATTTATCCCTTTCTTGCCTTCTTCATTCCTAAGCACTGGATCTATTCACTGCTCTCTAATGTCTCCACTAACCTTGGCTAACAGACAAGAAGTAAGCTTTGTTGTCTGGGAGCAAGAGAGAGGCTTTGAGCCCCTTCTAGGCTTCTTTTGTTTGTCTGGGAGAGGGTTTGGATTTCTGTATTATTTCTTATTTGTACATAATTGCAAACACTTGTAAATATATTGTGCATATATGCTTGTAAATTTTGCTTTGCTGTAAATACAGCTTAGCTTCATCTTACTTCCATGCCGTCTAAGCTAGTCTGGTAAATTTCAATAGTAGGGGAGAGGAATTTCTCAACCCACCACACTGACCACAGGAGCAACTGAAGGACAGGAATGCCTCTCTCAGGCACACACAGGACTAGCACTCATGCCAAGCAGCTGCTTTTTATGAACATCATGTCTCTCAAAAAAAACAAACACATCTCTGATTTATTCTTCAGCAAGATTCCACTCAGAATCATAGATTTTGTTGGGAAAGACTTTTGAGCTCATAGAATCCAACTGTTAACCCACCACTGCCAGGGCACCACCAAACCATGGCCCTCAGCATCACATCTCCATGGTTTTGAAACCCCTCCAGGGATGGGAACTCCAACACTGCCCTGGGCAGCCCAGGCCAGGCCTGGACAACTCTCAAGGGAAAGACAAGTAGCTGACAAAGTCACAGCAGAGATCCAGTACACAGGTTTTTGTAAAACGCACCATCTGTTCCAACAAGACATCCTTACTGGCATGGATGATGCTGGTTTAAGTGAGTACTATACAAACCAAGACCTAGTAGAGGCTGAGTACAGGCCACCAGTGAAGAATCCAGAACATGGTCCTGCAAGACTGCAGCAGGCCTGATCTCACCCCAAATCAGAGTTTAAATGTTCATAGGTTCACACAAGGAGAGGCCAGGGGCCTTTGAACAGAGCAGGGAGGGACAGACACCTTCATCTCTCTGTGCCATTAGTAACCACATAGAAAATGGTTACTTCGTGTTTGTAACAGCAAAGGAATGGGGGATGCACCCAATGAAGTGTCAGCAGAAGGCTTCAAGCAATGCTTTTTGGTAGAAAGCTCAAGTAAATGACAAATTTCTTAACCACTAAACACTGTGGAGTTAAAATGGGCAAAAGGAACTGGAGAGATCTGACAATTCCATGGAAAGCAGCTCCATTTGTACCTCAGTCCAGAAACCCTCAACTACAGACTACAAGGACCTGGGAAAGTATCAGAGAAAGGATCACCACATCTTGCTGTGGTCAGTACTTCCTAGTGCTGAAGGAAGCCCCTGACAGCCACCATTAGAGACACCTTTGCACAGACATCACCCTCAGCTCTGAGTGCCCCTGGTTCCAGGAACACCTCAGGAGAAGGTGGCACTTCCACAGCACATTGATCCAAGAGACACGTAGGAACTGGGGAGCCAAAGCACTGACTCACCAGGGAAGATGAGAAGAGCTAAATCTCCCTGGCTGCAGCAAGCAGCAACTCGTGAGGACAGGGGGACAGGCTGAAAATATCCATGACCAAATGGGAGGTGGGAGGTTCCTGCAGGAGCTGGTGAGAGCTAAATTAAACCAACCACAGAGAAGGGAACAAGGAGAGGTCCAGCCCTGGGAGGGGAGCAGGCTGCTGGGCGCACACAGTGTTGGGCTCTGGTGTGATCCCTTCCCCTGGGTCAGGTGGGATTGGAGTCACCAAGGGAATGGACACTGCAAAGCAGAGGTGGCAGGGCAGAGACAGGTGGAGCCAAGCACCTCACTGCCTCCTTACTGACCACCTCCCACCCAGCTCAGTGCCAACCAGAGACCCCAACACGAGCAGCCTGAAGCCCTGGGGGCTGATGGCAGTGGGGAGAGCAAACAGGACAGGAACTTGAAAGGTAACCACGCTGGTGGAGGCTGCAGATCTTCCCCCAGAGATATTGCAGAGCAGCAAACATCTCAGCATGTGAGGATGAGCAAAGGAAGCACTCACAGAACTATGCAATATGGTGACTTCTGAACCATGACTGAAAACCTGGGTTCACTGAGATACAAACCATCTTGGTGTGAACATCAGAGATGTGAGCATGCAGCCACCACACAGACATGAGTCACAGCTCAAGCTATAGCTGAGCAACCATACTCATGTGGGGGTGCTGACAGAGATTTGATTTCATCTTGGTATTGCCAAAAAAGTGTTTACAGTGAGAACAATCATCCACGGGAACAACTTCCCTGGGGATGTGGTGGAGTCTCATCAGTGGAGGTTGGCCAGGGTGCTCCTTTCCCACAAGAGTCTGGGCCTCCAGAGCTCACTGCCAACCTGGGCTGTTTCATGAAACCCCACCTGCAGTACTGCATCCAGCTCTGGTGCCCCCAGCATAAAAGGGATATGGACCTGCTGGAGCAGGGCCAGGAAGATGATCTGAGGGCTGGAGAACCTTCCTGATGGGGACAGAGTTGGGACTGTTCAGCCTGGAGAAGAGAAGGCTCTAGGGAGGTCTTAGAGCAGCCTGACAGTACCTGAAGGGGGCTACAAGAAAGGCAGGAAGGGACTATTGACAAGGGATTGTAGTGATAGGATAAGAGAGAATGGATTGAAGCTTGATGAGGGCAGATTTAGCTGGAGATTAGAAAGCAATTCTTTCCAGTGAGGTGGTGAGACACTGGAACAGGGTGCAGAGGGAAGTCGTGGATGCCTCTTTCTTGGAGGTGTTCAGGGCCAGGTTGGATGAGGCCTCGAGCAGCCTGGCCTAGAGGAAGGTGTCCCTGCTCATGGCATGGGGTTGGAACTGGATGATCACTAAAGTCCCTTCCATCCCAAACCATTCCATGAATCTATGACTCCATGACTAGCTCTGCCACTGAAGAATTCCAGAAACAGAGATGTAAGAAGACAGTGGTCAGGTATGCCACAGGAACGGAAATGTCAACAGCAAAAGAGGATTCTAAAAGAAACAGGGCTGGCTAAAGCATGGAATGGCTCAGGACAGAGTCTCTCTGAAAAGGAAAACATTCAACTTCTTAGATAAAGAGAAACAAAATGAGCTTTGGAGAAAGCCACAGAGCCTCAAATCATTGCTAGAGCTGGAAATGGGAAATGGGAAATCCTGGAAGTGGAAGTCCTGTGGGTTCAGCTGGAATAAGTAGCACAAATACACTGCATCTCTTCCTTCATCCAGCAGTAAAGAATTTGTGTTCCTGTTGACTCTGGGTGATCAAATCACTGCTACAGGTACTCATTTTGCATCCTTCTGACTACAAAATAGCACCCAGAGGCTCCTCTCTGCCCAATCTTTTCTTACTGCTCTAAAGATTCACTTCAACAGTGTGCACTTGCAGACCACAAAGCCAAGCACGTCCCGGGCTGCATCAAAAGCAGTATGGCCAGCAGATGGAGAGAGGTGATTCTGCCACTTTGCTCTGCTCTGGGGAGACCTCACCTGGAGTACTGCAACCAGCTCTGAAGCTGTCAACACAGGAAGGACATGGACCTGATGGAGTGGGTTCAGAGAAGGGCCACAAAAATGATCAGGAGGCTGCAGCACCTTTGCTGCAAGGACAGGCTGAGGGAGCTGGGGTTGTTCAGCCTGGAGAAGAGAAGGCTCCATGGAGGCCTAATAGCAGCCTGCCGGTACCTGAAGGGAGCCTACAAGGAGGCTGCAGAGGAAGGCCTGCAGGGCTAGGATAAGGGACAATGGTTTGAAGTTAGAGGAGATTTAAATTGGATGTCAGAGACAAGTTCTTTACCATAAAGGTGGTGCAACACTGGAACGGGCTGCCCAGGGAGGTAGTTGAGATATTCAAGATCAGGCTCGATAGGGCTGTGGGCAACCTGATGCAGTGGAAGATGTCCCTGTGGACTGCAGTGGGGTGGGGTTGGACTAGATGACCTGTGGAGGCCACTTCCAACCCAAACCATTCTATGATTTAATACACAACGACAAGACTGAAGGGACTGGAAAATCTTCACCTCTTCTAAAACCTGTTTCAGCTTTGTGCTGCTGAGGGCAGACAGCACAAGGGGACACCATTTGTCCAAGGTGACAGTGGAACATTCTTGCACTACACCTGGCATCACCTGGCATCACCACAGCAGACATCTTCATGTACACCACAGTCTGGAAGACAAAACTCACTGAGGACCTTGATGATGCAAGAACAAAAGTTAAGCGGCCAAGGATTCCATCCATGAAGAGAAACTACCACAGCTGAAGTGAAAGAGTTTAGTGACCTAAAGTCTGAACGAAGTCTCCTTTTATGCAGTGAAACACAAGTTCAGGTAGAACAGGGGAGTGAAGATGCAACAAGAAAGGCAGAGGCAAATCTGTCTCACAAGAGAGCAGCAGCAGAATTTGCTTTATTTAACTTGGCGAAACAAAGGCTGGAAGGAGTTGTGATTGATGTCCATAGCATATAGCAAGGACAAGCAAAGGGTCAGGCAGAAGGACAGAGATTTTTCAAGACAAAACACAATGAAAACATCAAATTAAACACAACTTCTGCTTGAAAGTTACTTTTTTAATCATTCAGGAAGTAGAATCTTGGAGAAGCTTTTGGTTTTTCCAAGTAGGAGGAACCCAAGTAGGCACATTAAAGCAGGAAACCACCTGTCTTTAATGAAACCTTTGACTTGGGGAGTGTCTGCCTGCCAGTGGTGGTAGGAGACTTGACTCCAAGACTCATTCCAAATGATCTGTTATCTCTCCTGTGAATGGAGCTGGTGGCTCCTGAACTGAGCAGAGCACTGACTAAAGCCTGTTCCAGAAATGCCAACGTTTCCCAGTCTTGCCTTGTCTCACTTCCCTGATCCAAGATGGAGCTTGGATCTGAATGAAAAATCAGGATGGCAGTGGAGTGTTTTGTTCAAATATGGCATTTCCTCTGCCTGCTAAGCCTTCTCCTCTGCTGCTGTTTGCTCCATCTGCAAACCAGGTGACCATGCCCTACTCTGAGAGCAGAAGGCTCTCAAAGATGAAGAAGGGTGCAGAGCAGGAATCCTGTGAGAAGTGGCTCAAGGATCTATGGTTGTTAATCCTGGAGAAAAGGACGCTGAGGGGAGACCTTCTGTCTCTCTACAGCTCCCTGAAAGAAGTTTGGAGCCAGGTGGGGGTTGGTCTCCTCTCAGATGTAATTGGAGACAGAACAAAGGGGAATGGCCTCAAGCTGAGACTGGGTGGGTTTAGATTAGATATTAGGAAAACGTTGTTCACAGAGAGAGTGGTCAAGCACTGGAATGAGCTGCCCAGGGAGGTGGTTGAGTCACCCACCCTGTATGTGTTCAAGGTCGTTTGGATGTGGTGCTTAGGGATATGGTTTAAGGTAAATCTTGTAGAGTAAGGTTATAGGTTGGACTTGGTGATACTGAAGGTCTTTTCCAACCTGGATGTTTCTGTGATTCTGTTAAGAGGAAACAGCCTCAAGTTGCCCCAGAGAAGGTTTAGGTTCGCCATGAGGAAGCATTTCTTCCCCAAAAGGGTTGTCAGGCCCTGAAGGATGGCTGCCCAGGGAAGTGATGGAGTCCCCATCTCCAGAGGGGTTTAAAAGCTCTCAAGATGTGCTGAGAGACATGGCTTGGTGGTGGACTTGGTAGTGTTAATGGTTGGACTCTCAGATCTGAAAGGTCTTTTCCAGCTTAAGTGATTCTGTGATTAGAACAGGAGAAGGAAACTCTGCAGACAGTTCTGCATTTGTGTCAGGAATCACTCCACAGTTCACTGCCTGTTCCTCCAGACAGCTCCAGTTCAGACCAAATCTGCAGCTGCCACAGTGACGAATGAAGATGAACTAGCAGCAGCCACACAAGCCATCCCCTCACTCTGTAGGTGAATGGAACTCAAACTATAACCTGCAGACCTGGACCTGAAGTTGTACAAGGGGAGAGACTCCAACCTCTGCCTCCCAGCTGTAAAGAGAGAAGTCCCAGAGGTGTGAGTTTGCCAACATGGGGAGGACTCTCCTCTGTCAGCCAAGACAGCTGAGCAAACACAGGTGACATTATAAAGGAGAGGTTCATTCATCTCTGCAGGGTTTAGAATGCTCAGGTCACCTTGTGGGACAATCCAATTTGCTAGGTAAGAATTCTGGTCCTGCCAGGTTCATGGTCTCACCCAGTGAACACCACAGCGCAGAGGTCCACAAGTGAAGGCAGTGCTGTGGCAGCCTCACAGAGATGAGCAGGACTGCTGGTGACACAGGACATCCCCACAGAAACCAGCCAGCAGAAGATGCCTGCTTAACATGGGGTCCTTCAGGACCCAGTTGTCTCTGGCCAACAGTAAGGGTGGTCCCATGCATGAGGCTTTCAAACATGCACGGTTCTGTTCCTGAGCAACTTCCACAGGACAAGGCTCCTTTATAGAGAGGACGTGACTGGCTCCAATTCCAGAGGACAGGCACCTGAGCAGAAGCAGCTGGCAGTATCTTCTCCACTTCAGGCTAGGAGGTCAAGAAGCTTTGAACACCCAAGCTCAGCCTCGCTTCCTCCTAGGAGAAGAATCAGCAGCACACCCAGTGCAGCTGGGAGGAAGCACCATGGCAGAAGCAAAAGCCAAAGCCTTTGATGCTCCTCAGCCCGCACAGGCTTTGCCGGTGCAGAGCCCTTCACAGCTCTGACATGTGCAGGTGCAGAAGATGGGTGAATCCTGGACGGACACAGAAGGACTGCAGCCATTACTGTAGACAAAGCAGCATTGGTCACACCCTCCTTTCATGGTGACCTCCAACCTGTTCAGCAATTCTTTCTGGACTATTTCTTCCAAAATTACCCAAAAAAATTATTTCAGGTGGAACCTTGTGCCTTCAAACAGCAGCTCAACGTGCTTCTCCTCTCCTCCAAAAGCCTCCTTACCACCCAGACACGGCCACTTCTGCAGGGAGGTGGGAGACAGAACATGGAACAGCCAGCAGTGGAAGCCAGGTCTCCATCACCAGACATCATGCACTCCAACAGATGATATCTTACACTACAGCTGAGTCCCACTGGCATCAGCAGCTGAAGGAGCCCTGGCAGTACCAGCACCAGGCTCCCCACAGGCTTCTCGGAGGTGCTGGCAGAAGGTAGGCAGATGTCTCCATCTGGCAAGGTTCTTCTTTGGCTCAGGACTATGGTTTAGGCTTGAGGAACACACAATCAGCAGCTCCTTCTCTCCAAAAGCTACATGAAGTTACACAAGGAATGTGACAGCAGCAGAGGGAACTTAAACTAGGCTGCACAAGGGGCTCCAGTCTCTCCACACCATGATGGTCTTGTTCAGTTCCATCAGCCCGTTGCTTCAGCTGTCACAGGCTCTTCTCAAGGACCTGAAATCACCCTGGAACAGCAGGCAGATGTTCTTTCTGGGAGGGGTCACTTCCCCAGCTAATTCTCTATTCAGACGCTAAGAAGTCTCTAAGGCTCTGGACAGTTCTCCTGTTGTCCTCCACCTGTACACTGAGGCAGCTGCTTTCCACAGTCCATGTGCTAGGAAAGGTGGCAGGGACATGGCTCCAGCACAAGTGAGGTGTCCCAGCTGCCCAGCACCCCACCGATGGTTCACTAAGCCCCAGCACCACTGGTTCCACTGATGTTTCTGGAGACAATCTTCCACAGGAGTTGCAGCCCTAGTAGGTGCCCAGCATGATTCCACCAACACAACAAAGTATCGACTGACTGGAGAACCAGCAACCCACTGAGCTGAGCACTCCCCCAAACCTCCGGGACAATCCACTGCTTCCCAAAGCTGGCATGCTCTGGGGTCACCTCAGTTACCACCATCCATCTGATGAACCTCTCCTATCCTTGTCCTCAGAAGCTGCACTACCACACTGCTCTTCACACTGAGGAACAGATCTGCACTGCAGGGACATCAGAGCAAAGTGGGGCCTCTAACCAGCATCCCTCTGCAGCTGCCACAGAGAAGCTCCACTCGCTTCCACCAGATGCAGGTGGAGCTCAGACAGGAGCCACAGAAGAGGAAGGCAGTTTCCTGACCCAAGGCTGAGGTTTCCCGAGCCACTGCACCTTGGGGAGCAAGGAGAGGACTGAGAGCAGCCACTTCCCAAGTGAGGGATCTGGAAGCCCCTGGCTACAGCTTTGCCTTGCAGTGATGGAAGAACAAAGGCAAAAGAGAAAAGCAAGAAATACTTTTCGGTGATCTAGAGCTAGGATGAGAACCTAACAGTGGACCACATCTGAGCCAGCTCACGTTTCTCCTGATGGGGAACGCACATCACCTCCCTTCCAGAATCTTATTCCAAACCCAATAAAGAAGCCCTGTTGAGGGAGCAGCAGGGCCTACCTCACAGAGACCACCAGGTTGGCACTCACATTGTACATGGGACTGGCACCATTCTGTGTCCTGCAGGAGAAAGCCTCCCAAAAGCCATTATCACAACAGCTCCTGCCTCTGTGCAGCACCACCCTGCTCACAACCATTCCTCACAACCTCACAGCCTTAGGAAGGGGATCATAGCCACAGGATGAGTCAAGGCAGCAAGACACAGGACCTTAAACCTGTGTGTCGAATGCCACGCGTGCCCTGGGGCATTATAGATCCTCTAGTGCCACCTGACCTCTTCTGCCACCACAAAGTGCTGGATGTGAAGACTTGAGGAGAGTCTATGGGGGGGCTGCAAGAGAGGCACCACTGATTACCTCAGTTCACCCTTCTCATGCCATGGCACCATGTGCTGAGCTGGATCCTCCTCCCTCTCCCAAAGGGTCATACACAGCACTCCGCAAGTTCCTGAAGCCTCTGCACTCCTTCAGGCCTGCCCATCACTCCCAGAACTGGGCATTTATTTTCCTTCACCCTCTCTTTTCTCAGCGCACAGCAAACAGAAGCTGACCTTTCCACCTCAGCCCCTTTGAGCTCTCACACTCCTGCCCTCTCTCTCCTAGTCTGCAGCAGCCATTCTCACATCAGGGATGAAAGAATAGGGAAAGGAGGTGAAAGCAGGGGAGGAAACAATCACTGGGTGTCTGTGATCAGTCAGGTCCAGAGGCCACTCGATCCAGAGAGATCAGTTTCCCCTACAATGAGGGGCGAGCCTGGGAAGCAAATCAAGCAGAGGGCATGATTTTGGCAGAGAACAGGAGTGGTACAGACCTCTTCCTCCTCAATGCGAGCAGGTTCAATCAGCAGATTATTGGCTTGATCAAACGACACCCCCTGTTAGGACAGGAACCAGCAAAGAGGCATGCGGATTAGTGGAGCATAAACCAAACCCGCCACCACGACCACCACCACCCAACACACACCACTGACAGGGCACAGCACCAGAGCAGACCCCCTCACACCACTCCTGGCCACCACCTTCCCCAGGGCCAGCAACAGGGCGGCTGCCGGTGCACAGCCTGCAGGGTGCCAGCGCCTGGCGAGCTGCAGCCCATCCTCAGGGTCACCCTTCGGCCTGTGCTGGCACTGTGAGGCTGTGGCCACCAGGCTCACAAGCTGGACGCAATTAGCTGAGGTCACCCCTCTGCACCGAGTCCCTCAGTGAAGAAGGAAGGATTGAAAACAGAGGAGGAGAGCCCAAAGGGTTGCTGGTGCCACCCAGCTGCTGCACAGGAGTGAAGCTGTCCCAGATCCAACCACGCCGGTCCCTTCTGCCAAAGGAAAAGCCTCTGCTGGAAGAGGACATCCTCTCAGGGACCTAGGGACCCTGTTTCCAAATGCAGGAACCTTTGGAAATTTTTCCTGAAAACAAACTGTCCCTGCAAAACCTTCTGGCTTAAGGAGCAGGGCTCCTGCACACTCTGTCCTGCCCCCTCCCTCAACGTGTGTGCAACACCTTACTGGAAACTCCTCTGCACTGGGCCACTGCTCCCCACATTCCACTTCTAAGGACAGCATAGGAGGCAAGCTAGTGAAGCTGCTTTCATGGAGCAGTCATCCAACTAGCCCAGGAGAAGGAAACTGCCATTTCCAAGCAGAAGGCTCCAAGCAGAAGCTTGTGGTCTCAAGACCTGTGCAGACTTCACAGGGTTTGCCAACAGGTCCTCAGCTCCAAGCTCCTGACTAAAATAAAGCTTTGTGGGTGAGGGCACTTCCCATGTGTGGCAGGGCTTGGATGAAGGGGCCTCAAGATGGCTTCAAACATCCTTACAAGCAGCAACAACTCCTTTTCACTCTGAAGAACTTCACAGTGAGAACTACTTGCCTCATCCCCAGGGAGCAGAGACAAGCTCCATCGGCATCCACTGAGCACAGGGCTCCAAAGCAGATCTGAGGTCAAGAACCTTCCCCTGACCCATCTCCACATTTCCAGGGCTGGAAATGACCCCAGTAGTCTGGAGCACATGCAGTAACAGCAGGAGCAGATTTTACTCCAGCATCTTCCACCAGTTTAGAGATCCACATCTCACTCATGAGATTTGCTGGTGGCAGACCATGGTGGAGATTCAGCCCCATCCTAAGCCCTGCCTGCCAAAGATACCTCCCAAAACCATCACACAACTCCACTATCAATTGGTCTGACCTCACAGTCTCTCTCTCATTAGCGGTTTCCTACCCCACTGTGAGGATCTTCCTCAAGCAAGAATCTCTACATGTCCCAGGCCAAAACGTGGTGATTTATCTGAGTAGAGCCCAGGACCTCCTATTTCACTATGCCCCAACATAAGCAGAAAGGTCCATAGTGGCCTCATGGGGATGGCAAAGGTCCAGAGCACAGGTCCCTAAATGGGAGTACATCTGGGGCAGGGTAGGTGGGAGCAAGGGGAAAGGCTCCCTCCTGTCAGTTCTCACTGCCCACTCCTCTCCAGAAGCAGAAAGATTAACGTGAGAAGCCTGAAGGTGAGCCTGAGATCCATCGAGGGACAAAGCCCATCCTGTGAAAAGGAGGTGCAAGGATCAGCAAGCACAGAGGCGACTGAAAGGAATGGAAGAACCTGTTGGTAGTGGGACAAAGGAGCTACTCCTGTAGCGCAGGACACATCACACACAGTGGGGAGGGTGCAGGAACCTGGGTACAGCACAAGGAGTCAAGACACAGACAGCATGGCACAGCTCTTGAACAGCCACATGAGCCCCAGAACCAACTGCAGCTCTCCCACCCTCGGCAAATCTCTCCTGAAGTACTGGAGCCTCCTGCCAACGTTTCCATGGGTACCACATCAAGCTGGTTGGTAGCTCAAAGCAGCAGAAGGGAAGTCTGGCACCCCTGACTGTGCCCCCTCCCCACAAGATCTTACCTTCACCGATGGCTGAGCAGACAGAGCTCCGTTCTTTCTGTCATCCTCATCCCATGCTTCCTCTTGATCCTCAGCCTCTGTGTTCTTATTGCAGCCCCCCAACTCCTCTTCCTCTTTGGGGACACTATCACTGTTCAACCCCTGTAGAAGTGCCACCACTGCCTCTGGCTTGGGCAGCTTGGTGATCTTGAAGTGTTTCTTGTAGTGGGGAGTGTCCTTGCGGATCAGCCTCTGCTTCTCCACTGGGAACGGACGCTCTTCATCCTCATCCTCATCCTCGCTCCGTATCAGCGTGTCCTCAGCAAAGTGTACAGTGGGCTGCAGGGGCAAACCCCAGAGAGCTGTGACCCTCAGGCAACATCAGTGCAGACAGCTGCTGTTCCCCTATCCACACGGGCAGAGCCAGCACTGCTGCTTTTGTCCAAGACAAAGGACCAAATGTCACCACACCTGCCCTTCTCCATGCCACAGCCTTCACCCTGACATCTTCCAGCAGCTCCAGGGACTGACACTCTGACCTATGGACCCCATCTTCCCACAGCCCCCATCTGGTTTCCACACTCCCTCCCCAGCCTCCCATAGACTCAGCTCCCACAGGCTGCCTCCACCTCTACTTGCACTTGGCCTCCACAGCCTGTGTTTCCCATCAGTGATGCCCAAATCACACCCTGCACACCCTTCTTCTTGGAAAATTTCAAGTCCTTCCACTTTTTATCCCAACCTCGCTGCCGTTGTTAGGTTCCTACCTCATTGTATTCCACTTCCACATCCTCCTCCTCTTGGTTGGCAGCTTCCTTATGCTCCTCTTCAGCTCTGGGCTTCACCTCCTTCTCCAGCTCATGCACCTCGGGCAGCTGCCCGTTGGGCCAGCCTCTCTCTGCCTGCTCCTCGCCCCTGTGGTCAGCAGAGGCTGTGCTGTTGGACAGGTGGGAGTCCTCGCTGCGCTGCGATGTGGCGCTCAGCCTCTTCTCCTGAGGAAAGGATTTCAGGTCAAGACGGAAACCAAAGCAACAGGCAGAGCAATGCTGTGTGCCCGGTGCAAGCTGGGCTACGATCCAGTACCAACAGAAGCAGCTTTCCCTGCCAAGCCTGCTGCACCTCACCATGGGCCACCCCTGCCCCACCATCCGTGTTTTGTTGCCATCACACCTGGGCAGCAAGACTCCTCACCTGAGCACTCTTCTCCCATCAGCCTGTACTGGGAACACCAGAGCCTTCTCTTCTCCCAGTCTTATGACAAAATGGGGCCAGTGCACACAATTCCCCTCATGCTGTCTCCTGCTTGCATCTCCTGCTCCACCTCAGGGACCCTAGCTAACACCACAAGGCAGATTCCAGCCCCTGGAATCCAGGTGATCTGGGTTCAGCTCCTTCCAATCCCTCCCAAAAGTCAGTTCTTTCTGCCAGCCTCCCCCAGCCCCTCCCCGTGCTGTCTGCAGTTACCCCATTTCTCAGGTCCGAGTTAGGAGAGGTCAGGTTGGGGTCAGCCTTGGCAGCGTGTGCCTCACTGCGCCGAACTTCAATCACCTTCTTCATCACCTTCAGCTCACTGGGGTGAGGGGTTGCCCTGCGCTGCAAGCCCTGCAGAGAGCAGGAGATGCAGCAGTCAGAGCTCCCAGGATGGAACCACTTCAAATGACACCTTTTGTATCAGAGTACCAGAGCCCCAGCTGGGCATGACCCAAATGTCAGGCTGAAGGACCTGATCTGAGTCTTCCCACTGCAGCTGAGGAGAGAAAATGGAGACAGAGACCCCTTCTCAGAGCTCTCTCAGCCATCATCCTGCACTCTGCATCTGACAGAGGGACTGGGAGGAACTCTAGGGATAGGAAATTTCCAATTGTGCTCCAGGCTTAGAAAATGTGGAGCTGCCAGCACAGAAACCCCTGAGGGCCATACAGGTGAGTATCTTCTCCATCCCTCCAGCACTGCTGAACGTGCCTGACAAGCTCCTGTGCCACATGAATTTGTGAAGCTCCATCTCAGCTAAGAGTCAATCAAAACCCTTCTAAAGTTACTGACGAGGTTAAAACCACTCCACACAGCCAGCACCTCCAGCAGCAGGGACACCCACGTTGCAAGGACAGGGTTCAGAGGATTCAGGCCTCAGGAGTCTCTCTCCACAAGAGAATAAAAAAGCAAACAAACCCTGCAGGAGACTGACACCAAGAGTACTCACTGCAAACAAACTTTTACCATGTCCTTTGATCTGCCAAACCAAAAATGATCCTTCACAGAGTTTGAGACTGTCCACAGTACTCAGCTACCCCAGTAACAGCATGAGCTGGTGGCGGGCTCCATGCTGAGGGCACTGGGGAATGACTGGCTCCAGCTTGGCTGGGCAGCTACTGCCCACCCTGTCCAGTCCCAAAGGTGATCCAGCTGTTGGGATCTCTGGACTTCCCAAATGGCATCTCAGCAGTCACAGCTCAACTCCCATGGGAAGCCTCCCAGACTTGCTTGTGTCTTCAGAGCACTGAACGCCCTTCAGGCTGCAGAAGTCCAGCATGGGTCTGCAGTAGCGTGACAGGGCAGAGCACGGACACCACAACAGCTCCCCACCAAAGGCATTACCTGAAGATTTTTCCTGTGTTTCCAAAGGAAGCCAACAAACTTCCTAGAACTACTCTTCTTACCCTTCTCTCAGCTCCAGACTCCTCTTCATCATCTCCCTTGGGCTCATCCAGGAACTGAATGACACTGACTCTGTTTAAGTTGGTGTCCGTCCAGCTCTCATCCACACTGTTCTGCAGAAGGTTCTCTGGGAAGAAAAGTGACACGGTGGGAGCTGCTTTCTGAAAAAGCAGAGCTGTAAGGCTTGGATGACAGAAAGCTCTCAACCGACTAGGGCACTTCTGTTATATCTGCCCATGGCATCAAACCACAGAGGCCTTGAAGACAAAGGATGCAGCCAGCAGATCTTGTCACCTCTGGGACATCTCTCACCAGATCTATAGCAGCCTCAACAGGAGGACCCAACAGCTCAGCTCTAGCACTCCTTACCCAAGAACTAAGGATAAAGGCGGAATGAAGGCACTGATTTGAAGTATTGACACCAGAGCATCATCAAGATAGGAAGCAAACCTTGCAGACAATGAACTACTCAGCCAACAGAGCAAAGCAGAAGGTTGAGGACTGGGCTGCAGCTCCTCTACCATCTGGCAGAGAAGCAATGTCAGTTTCAGCCTTGGTGAGCTGTGCCCAGCCACTCCAGAGCTGGGGTCTGCACAGGGTGTCACAGTGACCACCAAGAGTCCAGCCAAGGGCAGGGGAAGAATCAAGGCCCCATCCTGCAGCACTCTGCAGAGGACATGGCACTGCCCAGCACTCCCAGTGAAGGCTCTTACCTAGGCTGGGAGAAGGCTGCTGGGGGAGCAGGTAACAAGTCAGAACTTTTTCTCCTGTCTTCTCATCATCCTCAGTCTGGAATTTCAGCATGGGCTGGGACTGATTCTCTGCCAGCCACAGAGCCTTCAGGTTCAGGTTTGTCAAAGCAAAGGGCAGGTTCTGCAGCCTGCAAAAGCAAAGATCTGCTGATGAAACTCACCTGGAAACAGGAGCACTTCGGTTCAGCCCCAGGATGCCTCACCTCACTGCAGAGGGACAGAGCCAAGCCACTGCAGGACCCCCTCTCACCCGTGCTCCATCCATAGGGGTGTGCCACAGCCTGGACTCCAGTAACCCACCCTCAGCCCCAGCAGCTTTCAGCAGAGGACAACTCCCATCAGCCATGGGAAAAAGAAGAGCTTTGAAGAGGGGTCTAAAGGCAGAAAAATGAGTCCTTCACAGACCAGCACACACAGACTGTTCCAGACAGCAGCTCCAGTCAGCTTCTAACTGCTACTAAAATCCTGCAGCTAAAATCTTCAGAGTCTCTAAGAAGAGACCACAGATCCTTCACATCATGGGGCTGCACACACCATAAGCACAACTTTGCCATCAGCCACCCGAAGACTGATGGCACAAAACTACAAAATCTACAGCAAGACAGAGTGGACCAGGTTTTATCTTGGTCTTTACTTCCCACGTGGTAAAGCACCCTCACACTCCTGTGTCAGCTCTGTCCTGTGTGCAAGCAACATGGAGAAAGGGCTTTGACAGCAACACTGAGAGACAGAGGCCTGAGCAGTCAGAGCCAAGCTGGGCTCCTCCAGACCTGGCAGCAGCACAGATCCAGCATCTCCCAAAGCACAGCAGGACCCAGCCCACTCCTCCTCAGAGCAGCCCCTCGTCCTGCTGACCTGTTCCCAGCCACATCCAGGACATGGAGCTCAGTGGTGTTGGCCAGCTCTGGTGGCAGCAGGGCCAGGCGATTGTCGCGCAGGGACAGCACGTTCAGGTTGGCACAGCCGCCGATCTCGGACGGCAGCGACGTCAGCCGGTTCCGGTCCACGTTGAGGTTGGTCAGCTTGGCCAGCTTGCCCAGGGACTTTGGCAGGGCCTGGGGAGGAGGGGATGCAAGGGTTGCATAGGAGAAGAGCAGCAGAATAAAGGTAAAGAGGCAAAAAGCTCTGTCTGAAGAGAGCTGCTTCCTGGCCTTACACTCTCCTGAAGTTCTCACCACAGCCCTGGGACAGATCTCCCCAGATTCACAGGCTGTGAGGTGCCGACTCCTCATTTCAGTCCGGCTCACTCAGAACACACTGGCCAAGGATTTTTCTCCTGCTCATCTGCCTGTTCCCAGAACTTATGTTTTGACAATCAAACCATGAGCAGTCTGCAGCAACCATTTCAGAGCAGATACTTCATGGCCACCTGCCAAATGCAACTTCTGATGGAGCTCTGCTCACCCCAGGCTGGATGAACTTCAGGACTAGATCTCCCAGAGTCTTCTCCAGAGCCTGTGAGCTCGGTGGAACTGTGATCAGAGCAGCCCCAGCACACTTAAATATCTGGCTCAAAGGCCAGAAGGTGGAAAAAGGTCCCTGGCATGTGGCTAAGAACAGCAGAGGAGAGGCTGGCAGCTGCTAGAGCACCTACCGTCAGCATGTTCTCTGTCAGGATGAGCTCTGACAGGTTCTCACAGTCCCCAATTGACTCTGTCACCTCTGTCAGCCGGTTCTGGTCCACCTTGAGGATGGAGAGCTGCTTCAGCTGACCTGGCCAGGACAAGAAGTGAGGTGTGAACTGTGCCAGCAAGATAATGATGCTGCTTTCTGTTCATCTAGCCAAGAAGAGAAGGCCAAGAGGGGATCTTATCAATGTCTGTATATATCTGAGGCATGGGTATCGAGCTGAAGGTACCAGGCTGGTTTTGGTGGTGCCCAGTGATGGGACAAGGAACAACAGGTACAAGCTGGAACACAGGAGGTTCCACCTCAACATGAGGAAACATGTCTTTATGGTGATGGTGACAGAGCACTGGAACAAGGCTACCCAGAGAGGTTGTGGAATTTCCTTCTCTGGAGACTTTCTAGAACCATCTGGACACGTTCCTGTGCAGCCTGCTTTGGCAAGGAGGTTGGACTCAGTGGTCTCTGGAGGTCCCTTCCAACCCCTAACATTCTGTGATTCTGTGACACAGGCATTGCCTTTGTTCCCAGCAGGCTTGTCCACAGATTTTGCCCATGCACAATGCAGATCAAGAACCTGAACTTGTCCTGTACAGCTCTGCTCACCAGTGTCACCTACTGCTTCTGCATTCAGCTACTGTGTATTGGAAAGGCCTAGCTCCCTGTCACATACCCTCTTGCCTGAAGCCTCCCTGCCAGGAGCACTGCCCTGAAGTCCTGCACTGCTTTCCCACCCCACAGCACTCACCAATCCCATCTGGGATGCACTCCAGCAGGTTCTGGGACAGCAGCAAGTCCGTCAGTGCCACCAGCCCACTGATCTCGTTGGGCAGCTGCTCCAGCTTGTTCTCTGACACATCCAGGCAGACCAGGCGGCGGAGGTTGCCCAGCTCCTAGGGTCAGAGAGAAGACACTGCAGTGGCTGAGGAGGGAGCGAAGGAGAAGCCAGGGCCCTGCAGGGGCACTCACCAGGGGCAGGGCCGAGAGCTGGTTCCGGTCCAGCCAGAGCTCACGCAAGTTGGGCAGCGCTCCCAGGGTGTCCGGCTGCAACAGAGCAGGACAGCGACAGCGTCAGGCCCTGCCACGGCAAGAAGCTGTTCTAGGAGGCCATGAGTCACACCTCGCCTCTGCAAAGCCAGCCCCTGATGCTGCTCCCACACCTCCTGGAGCCATCCACCAAATAGTTCAGGAAGCTCAACTCTTGGTGTGCCACAATCCAGCAGCACACACTTGGAGATGTCTGGGCTGGCTTGATGGCTGCAGAAGGTCCAACAGGGAATGTGGGGGACAGCAGCAGCGACTGCCTGGGAGCAGGCAGGACAAGAACTGAACTGGAGAGATGAGATGTTGCCCTCCTCCTCAGACATGAGCACAGACATCTGGGGAACACTGGCCAACTCAACATGTCCATCATATAATTCCAGAGAATGCTCCACAGAGCCTCTGAGGAGGCTCTGGAGCTCATGCCCCTGCTGGGTGTCACACAGTTGCTCCTCCAACCTCGTGCATTGTAAGATGCATGAACTTCTCTGCCTCCCAGGTTAGAGGGGTTCTGCTGAAGAGCATGGCAGGACACAAAAAGCAGGATCCAG
This sequence comes from Ramphastos sulfuratus, assembly GCA_013399055.1. NCBI lineage: Eukaryota > Metazoa > Chordata > Aves > Piciformes > Ramphastidae > Ramphastos > Ramphastos sulfuratus. The sequence continues at coordinate 73,228 of WBNM01039364.1, read as the reverse complement.
TGACAGCCTCACCCACAGCTGCAGAATCAGAGTCTCACTGGATGCCCCTGAGAGCCCAGACAAGCTGGACCTCAAGGCTGGCACTAGCAAAGCCTCCATGGGGACACCCCAGTGCCAGTGCACACACTCCACACTGGGTGACTGCATGGACAGAAGAACATAGGAATGTCCCACACTCTGCAGCAAAGAAACCATATGGGAAAGAGAAAGGCAGAAAGCTGGCCCAGGAGTGAGGAACAGCAGCTCGGGGCAGAGCAGCAGAGAAGAGAAAGGAAGCTCTGGAATCAGTGCAAAGGAAGGTCCTGAGTCAGCAATGGACATCCCAGAGCAAAAGTACTTGGACAGAGCAGTGCAAGGTGCGTCTGAGGACAGCAGGAAGCAAAACACAAGGGCCAACACATGGAGAGAACATTAAGCTGGGAACAATGACTAGGCCAGGGTTGCAGATCAGAACCTTCACAAACACCCCGTGGGGCCATTTCCTTGTATTTTGGGTGAAAACCCTACTTGTTTCCACAGAGCTCCAGGGTTCTGCAACTTCAACCACCCACAGGCCCTCCCCCACCATCCCTCACCTACCAGTACTTCCAGGTCATTGCCACCAAGATCCAACTGCTCTAACTTGACAAGGAAGGAGAGCGAGCTGCAAGAGACAGGGAGCAGAGAGGGGAAGAGGGAAAAATGAGAGAGAAGAACAAGAGATTAGCACCTGGGACATTTAACTCACAAATCAAACCATTTCTAGTAACTCCTCCAGGTGCTGGGGCAATCCTGACCTTCACCACAGACCCTCTGAGCCAAGCAGTTTGGGGGAGTGCCACCTTCCCCAGGCCAGGGGATCTGGTCCAGTAGCACCAGCAGCCTCAGTTCCCACTCCCATTAATTTGCCTTTTCCCTCTCCCACCATAAAACACCCTGAGCAAAACCAGGACAGATGACAAGCCACACCTGAACCCTGCAGGGATCAGGACCTGGGGACAGACTGACAATAGCAGTGGGACAGCAGAGGGCAACATCCGGGGGAGCAGGGGGAGCACAGCTGCAGGGAGAGGCAGGAAGGACAAACTCAGCAGCCTCAGGTTCCCCACTCAGGAGAAAGGGAAGACAACACTGCCATGATGTCTCAGTGGACGTCAAGACGCACAGACAAGACACTGCAAGAAGGCTTAAGGGGAGCCAAAGCCTGTCCACACTGGTGGTCCAAGGATGTGCCCTGAGGATCCAGACGCATCATGACCTGGTGATACCAGACCACCAGCATTCAGCTCTTCTTGGCCCAGGCGCTCACGTGTCCGCACCTCTCTGTCCTACCCCACCAATGCCAACCACCTCTGTCCCAACCAGGGGCAGATGCCTCTTGCTTTGTGCTGCCATCTCAGTCCTGTCTACTTTCCTGGCAGGAAGGGTCCTCACCAGTGCCTCTCCACAAGGAAATGTCCCAGTACAGAAGTCACTCCACTTCCAAGGAGCTGGAGCCATACATCTCAGCACCATCCAGCCCAAGGACACCATGAGACAGTGCTGAAAGACCTGTCTCAGGCTAGAAAAACACTTGAAGGGCACAGGAAGAGCAGGTTCTCAGAGGGTGTTTATGCTGCCAGCTTCTGTGCAGGGAAGATCTGGTGACTTTAGCGCTACCACCCTGCCTCTGGTGCCAATCTGAACTGTGCTTCTACACTGTCACCACCAGACACAAAGCCAGGGAGAGGACTGCTGCAGCCTCTTTCAGCTCCTTTGTGGAAGCATCTTGTCCTCTGGGCCAAAAGTGACACACAAGTTATACAAGCAGATAGAACTGATGACAGACAAAGCCTGGCAGATACCTGCAGGTCCCAGAGGAAAATAGCTATCAGGAAGAGCATGTGCCTGAGTCAAAGCAACACCTCACAGTGAGGAGATGCGGCCACCCTAGATGAAAGACTAAAGCCTTGGCTGCTCAGAGACTCAAACCTTGTCTGATCACAACCATCACAGGCCTTCTCTGTCCCCTCTCTTGAATATAGCAGGGGAGTGAGAGGAAAACACAGGCAGCCAAACTGAAAACCTGCCATGAATAGCAAAAGGGCACTGAGGTGACCACAACTGCATGCTTGACAAGTTCACTGAGGAGTTTGTGTGGCCCTGGAACACTGCCACTCAAGGAGCAGTCAGGTAGAATCCACTCCAACACCCATACAAGGAAGACTGGATGAATAAACAGCAGGCTGAAACCTGGCTGACACGGCTGACAGAGCTGACATGGATTAGAAACCTCAATGAGCAGCTCTCACAGGCTCCAAACCAGGACTAAGGCACAGACTGCTCGGTTCTCCCTCTTATATCTACCCTACCATAGCATCAGCTGTGCCAACCAGGTCCTCCAGCAGGGACTCCTCTCTGCCCCTGAGCTCTGGAACACTTAACAAGACTTACCTCTTCTCCCTGGCTGGCTGATTGTGTCTGCTGCAAGAAAGCCTATTATCCCTCATATTCCCTCAACCAGAGCAATCAGAAGGGATATCCCAAAAAACAGAGATGTAAGAAGTAATGCAGATCTTCAGCCATACTCTGCTGCTCTTCAAGCAACCAGTTACACTGTACAGAGATCTTCCTATACCCTCACCAGGACACTTCTCTTTTTCCATATGAATCCTTCATTTGCTCCACCTCTCTAGAAAAAACAGTTCTCACCACTTCCAGCAGCTTTCCTGGGGAACTCTGTCTATTCTAAACCAGCCTGGACACAGAGGCTGAGGACCCTGACCATCCTTCCCTGCCATTCAGCCTTGTGCCACCTCTCTCCCTCCTTGACCCAATTTAAAGAAGTCCAGCAAGATGTAGCTAAATTGTGTAAAGCCTTGAGCCTGTGCTACAGAAAGAGCAAGTCCCTGAGGGATCAGTAAGAACAATCATCAGGAGACTCCTGAAGCCACCAGACAGACACTCACGTGGGGAGAGTCTTTAGCAGGTTCTCACGTAGCTCCAAAGTCACCAGGTTTGCCAAACTGCAAGAGAAAAGGGATGGAGAAAGCCAGGTTCACTGACCAGGGCTTCAGGGATAGGAGGAGAGCTCATGTCCTTCCCTTGGGACCACCCTGGTCACCTGCAGGAGCGCGTGAGCATGGGCACACGGATGGAGATGAGGGAAGGACACAGCACAGGAGGAGCTGCAATGGCTTCCGATGGAGGTGACTGTTTATGGCACATTGATGGGGACACAACGCCGTGCCCAGGACAAGGAATGTGGCATCACACACAGGATGGTCTGTCCCAAAATATCAATGCCCTCGGAAAGCCAAATCCCAGGGGAGAGGCTCTGCACCCCACGGGGAAGCCCCATGGGCTCTGCCTTGGCCACCTAACAGTGCAAACCATCTCCGCACAATGGGACAGGCCACACCTGGCTGGGAAGGGGCAAACAGGGACTCAAAAGTAAGGAAAGAGGACTTGAGGACCCTGGGTGCACTCCTTGCCTGTGCCACAGATCAGAGGAGCAGCAGCAGCTGGGACTGGGAAAAGAACCTTTTTAAACAGGTCCTTTCACACGAGTAATGCCTGAAGGTGCTCCGCAGCATGCTCAGCATGGTGGCAAGCTGCAACTGGGATGGCTCTGCCCCTCCACATCTTGCTGGTGTTCCCAACACAGCCCTCCTCCCCCATCCCGAGGAACCACAGCATACTCACTTCCCAATGTCATTGGGGAGGCTCTGCAGGGACACATCGTTCAAGGCCAAATGGCCCAGGCTCCGAAGCTGCGTGAAGCCCTCTGGAAGCCTGCAAGCATGGCAGAACAAACCACCATCAATGCTGTGCACAAAGCAAGCCCTCAGCTCCTCAGATCCCCCAGAGCCACTCCTGTCACAATCACTGTCCATATGAGAAAAGGGGAAGAGCAGGAACCAACTTGGCCCTTGGCTCCTGGCCCAGTAGATGCCCATTTCCAAGATGCACCAAAGCCATTACAAGTGCAGGTGTGCAAACTGGACTCTGCAGCACCCAGTAATGAATCTCAGACTAGATGACGCCACAGGATCTTTCAAACTTGGAAGCAGGGAGGGCCACAGAGTCATCCAAATGTTCATCTCTCGGTGTTTCTGCAGATGACACTGCAGCATTCCCTAGGACCGAGAAGTAGCATCAGAAGAGCATAACCCATGAAAAGGAGGAGAAATCCTTTACTGTTCACAGGCTGTTCCTGGAGCTCCCCTGTCCCACTGCTCTTGACACATCTCGGTCACAAGACCCTGACAAGTAACTGCTGGTGTAGGAATGCTGGTCTGGTCACTCCTGTGGGACATGGACTCTCGCTGATTGAAAGGTTTGCTGATAGCACAAGAGGAAACAGCCCCAAGATGCCACAGGGCAGGTTTAGGTTGGATGTAAGGAACAATTTCTGCCCTTTGAGTTGTCCAAGTCTGGCCCAGGCTGCCCAGGACAGCAGTGGAGTCCCCATCCCTGGAAGGGTTTCAAAGCCGTGAAGATGTGGTGCTGACTGCCATGGTTTAGTGGTGCCCTCGCAGTGCTGAGTTAACCCTGAGGACCTTAAAGGCCCGTCCCAACCCAGATGACTCCGACTCTGACTCGGGCACCATAAGAGGGAAGCAGAGAGTGAAGCTGCTTAAAGGGCGGCTTGGGCAGCGTTTGCCCAGGAACATGAAGGACAGGAGACATCTAGAGCCAGACTGGCACCTACAGGGATCCTGTAGACAGCACATCAAGACACCAGTGCCTGAAATCCTGGTCCACCAAGGCAAGGGAGCATTCCCAAAACACTGTGGATTTAGAGATGCAGAGAGAGGAGACTGAAGGGACAAGGCAGAGAGCCCCGTTTCTGGACACAACTCTGGGCACTGATGTATCAGGGAAGTCAACCCAACAGAGGTCAAAGGACAGCCACCCTAACAAGGGAGAGCAGAAAAGACAGGAGTGAGCAGAGGGCATCACGAGGGCCTTTCCCTGCTCCTCTGTAGCAGAACGAGCCCAAACACCTTCTAGTTCGTGCAGCGGGATGAGGGGGCTGGGAGCAGGTAACAAGCTTCTCCCAAGAGGACAGAAGTCCTCACCATTCACACCAGTGGCACCCATATCACTTCAAGCCACAAGTGCCCCCAGAAGATGGAGCAGACACCAGCTCTTCCTTGGGCTGAGTGTTGCACCTGCCTGGAGAACAGACACCTGCAGATCTTGGCAAAGGCAGGAGGGTGATTCTAGGCCTGGACTTCAGGAGGAGACAATTCCAAAACGAAGATCAGAGAAAGCTAGGGAGAAGGAGTGTTTGGGCCTGGATGATTTTAGAAGAAAACTGACCAGTATGTGAGATGAGAAAGTTGTCTGTCTTGGCACAGACTACTTTCAGTTCTTTGTTCTAAATTTACCGTGCGTCTGTGCAAATGTAACTCAAGGCCAGCATACCAGTATACTATGTTTCTAACCTTAATCTTCCTGCATCAAGAATACACAGGGATGCGCTCAGCTTAGCTGGCTCCCTTCCTTGGCTCCCACTGACTCCCTTCCTCAGGTCCCACGTAGAGAGACACAACTTTGAGAAAGTTTGCTTAGACAACAGAACGCTTACGCAGATCATATGAGCACTAAGTCGTCCAATCAGCATAACTAATCATATGTAACAGCGATGAGAGCTGTAACCCCATAAAAGAGCTGTCTCTAACCAATAAATGGATTGATTTAGCATCATATTGATGTCTCCTGCCATTCCCATCCCTGCACAAGATGCTGAAGTAAAAAACCCGGCAAAGGAGGAACTTTACTCTCAGCTGGACTAAAGGGTTGCATCTAGCCTCCTACCTGGAGAGAGGATTCCCACTGAAGTCTGCAATCTCCAGGGACTTGCAGAATTTGATGCTTTCAGGAATTTCTGGAATGTCTGGAAAAAATACATGAAAGGAAAAAAAGAGGCTTGAGAAGAGCCTACGAGTTGGAAAATGGGACACCAGGTACTGTTGACAGACTTGCAGAATAAAGCCACTATATTTTCATGGGTCTGGACCCACAAGAGGTCACTGCAGGAGTCACTGCAGGACATGTGTGGCCAGAGCAGTGCAGGGCCATGGGGAACCCACTGGGCTTTGACCTTACCGTTACGGGAGATGTCCAGCTCCACCAGCTGCATGAAGTTGGCAACCTCAGGGGGCAGCCTCTGGATTTCATTGTCACTCAGACCCAGTCTGCGCAGGTTCAGGAGCCTGAAGAAAGGCTACGACAGGAGAACAAAACTGGGTCAGCTCTGTGGGAAACCCGTCTTCTCACCTCAGGGTGAAGCTGAGCATCCATCCATGGAGACAACTGCCTGCCTGCATAACCTCTGCCCTGCTGAGGGCCTCAATGTGCAGTTGCTGCAGAGATGAGAACTCTGATTAGGGTCAGTGAGACATGAAGGTGAAAGAAGGAAAACATTTAATGAGTTTAGATTAAGGTTTCCTTTACCACCTCTGTCATCCCACTGCTCCTCTGCCTCCCTGCTAGGACACAGAACAGATGCTCCTTGCTTTCCAAGGTAAGTTCACCTTAGGCATTCAGACATAAGCTCCATGAGGAGGTCACTATGAAGCAGCTCACCAGCAGACATCACAGTGTCTACATCTGGCCTAGAAAAGCCAACAAAGGAGAAATGAGAGGACCTCCAGGCTGAGGGTCTGTCCCTGCCACCACACACATCTGCCATACAGTTGACTTTGTCAGGACATCAGTGAGATCCTGACACCTGGAGGACCCTCCCAGGTCAGGACACCAGTGACAGGTCCCAGCACCAACAGGAAATGAGTTTATGCCACTTGTCCATTCTAAATGTCCACACACACACACACCAGTCACTGAAACTCTGGCTGGAGGGACCTTCAGGGTATCCCAGTCTAGCAGCACCCGGTTCCTTCACACCTGACCCTTTTCAGAAGTCACTTCTATCATCACTCATACTTTCTAGACCCCAAACAGCCTCTCAGGAGCTTACTGACCGCCACCACTGCAATCAACCAACAAGCAAATCCTGTAGCTGCTTCTGACCCCCTGGAACAGGGGATGCTGGGCAGGATAGAACCCAGGGCCGTGGATCATTTCAGAGCACCTGAGAATGGCACCCAATCAAGACTGGGCACTGTAGAAAACCTGCAGCTTGGAGAAGTCAGCCCAGAACCCACCAGCAGAGAAAGGCCGCTGGGCACATCCAGCTGTCTCCGGTAAGGAGTTTGGGTCCTACCACAGCAGGGACAAAGGCTCTGGGGCTCCTTTAACCATCCCTGAGTCTTGGCCAAGCCTTAGCAAACTGAAAACTCAAACTGAGATGCAAAAGTCAGTGGTGATGAACCTCAGGCCCATGAAGGGACAGGCACTTCCAATCCATGTGACCATCCTGCCTGTCCCATGCCAGTGGCAGCGAGAGGGTCACAGCGAGCAGCTGAAGGTACAATCCCAGCTTACAGATCAGGAAGCACCTCCAGAGAGCCACAGCTGCTCACACCGACCACACTGAGCAGGATCCAATCAGGATTGGAGGCCTGAATCTGCTTTCTCAGTTGCTTCTCCAAGTAATCCAGGTTGCCAAAACAGACCTCCCCAGGAGTATAGCTGCGGGGGGTTGGGGTGATGGGACACCCACAGCTGTCACTCATAGCAAGGCTAATCATACAACTCCAGACGTTCCTCTGCCACTTTCCAGAGATGTCTCAGTCTGAAGGCCTTGCTGGGTGTGATGGAATGTTTGAGGAACAGCAAAACTGAGCTCTGCCAGGCTGAGATGGTCCTTGCATGTCACTGGCCATGCTGGCACAGCAGTGCACCAGGATGAACAGCTGGGACATGAAATCTATGCTCCTGAAGACCAAAAGGAAGGAACGAGGGGCGGGGAAGGGAGGGAGGGATGGAGGGAGGACGGGAGGAGCGAGGGGCAGAGGAGGAGTCCTCTTGACACTGCACAGGTTCGGTCCTTTGGATTCAGTTTATCTAACGCTGATCAGTTTAACAAAAAGGGAAGTAGGTGAAAGTCTCAATAACAACAAAGGTTCAGGCCAGAGCAGGAGGTTTGGGAGACTTGATCTGCTATTGTTTCCTAGATCCTTCTCCTAATTTTAGAATGCAAGGAAATTCCAGGCAAGACATTGTGCTGACCTGCTGGAGGCTGCAGGCTGGGAAACAACAACGGGAACAGAACATCCACAGCCAGACCTCCAGCACTGCTGCCTGCAGGGTTTCACAGCAGAGGTGCTGACTCTTCCTTAAAAAAATCAACTTAGAACAAACTGGGACAATTCCTGCTGCAGGTTGCACTGCAGTGTGCATGGGAAGGGGTCAGCGACACAATGGAGATGACTGTCAGTCTGTGAGGGTGATTGTCAGTCTGCTCAGGGCTGTGTTGCCCTGAACATCACCTGGAGCCTTGCCTACAGGGCATTTGGACCGCCCTAGCAAAGCCATCAAAAATCAAATATCACCACTTGATGTGTCCTCCCCTGGCCCTGATCCAACAGGTCCACATCTTTCCTGTGCTGAGGACTCCAGAGCTGGCCCCAGCACTGCAGGTGGGGTCTCAGCAGCATGGAGCAGAGGGACAGAATCCCTTCCCTGCACCTGCTGCCCACACTGCTGGGGAGCAGCCCAGGACACAGCTGGGTCAGGGCTGGGAGTGCTTGTTGTGTGAGCAACCAAAACCCAGCTCTTGCTGGCAAAAACCCCAGAAAGCAGTGGAAGTTTGCTCTCTTCTCTACTGGGACTGGAGTCAATATGATATACTTGAGGGTGCTGGTGGATGAGAAGCTGGATGTGAGCCAGCAGTCTGCACTTGCTGCCCAGAAGGCCAAGCACATTCTGGTCTACATCAAAAGCAGCATGGCCAGCAGGTGAAGAGAAGCAATTCTGACACTTTAGTCTGCTCTGGTGAGACCTCACCTGGAGTACTGCGTCCAGCTCTAGGCCCCTCCACACAGGAGACATGAACCTACTGGAGTGGGTCCAGAGGAGGGGCACCAAGATGATCAGAGGGCTGAAGCACCTCTTCTGTGAAGACAGGCTGAAAGAATTTGGGCTGTTCAGCCTGGAGAAGAGAAAAGCTCCAGGGAGACCTTGTAGCCATATTTCGCTGTCTGAAGGGGACCCACAGGAAGACTGGGGAAGGACTTTTTAGAAGGGCTCACAGTGATAGGATGAGAGGCAGTGGATTGAAACTGGAGCAGGATAGCTTTAGGTTGGGCATAAGGAAGAAGTTCTATACGAGAGTGGTGAAAAACTGGAAGAGGCTGCCCAGGGATGTAGTTGAGGTCCCATCTCTGGGAACATTCAAGATCATTGAGTGTGGTCCTGGGCAGCCTGATCTAGCTGGAAGTGTCCCTGCTGACTGCAGCAGGGTTGGACAAGATGACCTGTGGGGGTCCCTTCCAACCCAATGCAACCTGTGAAACACAGCAACATGACACCACCAAGGCCTGATGGGCTGCAAACACCACATCCAACCTCGCATTCTCAGCTCTGGGCACCTCAACTCATGAAGCCAAAGAGCCAATGGACAAACGAAGTCTGCACCAAAGACTCAGTTGTGGCACTGGAAACAGAGAGCAAAGTCATTTCCAAACTGCTACTAGAAGCAAGAGTGAAAGCTCCAGCCCCGTCCCCGTGGAGATCAGCAATTATCCCTTTCCCTAATCACCGCTGACCCAGCTTCACACGGCTGGCAGCAGAGAAGACACCAATTCAGCACTGCACTGAAGGTCTCTGTTAAGATGAAACGTTTGGGTGCATGAAGAAGAGTGTGGTCAGCAGGCTGATGGAGGTTCTCCCCATCTACCCAGCCCCAATGAAGCCACATCTGGAGTCCAGTTCTGGGCTCCCCAGGCCAAGAGAAACAGGGAACTACTTACTGGAGAGAATCCAGTGGAGGCTGGGAAGCTGCTGAGGGGTCTGGAGCATCTCTGTGAGGAGGAAAGGCTGACAGCCCTGAGGCTGCTGAACCTGGAGAAGAGCAGCCTGAGAGGGGATCTGCTCAGTGCTCAGCTAAAGGGTGGGGGGTAAGAGGATGGAGCCAGTCTCTTCCCAGTGGTGTCCAGAGACAGGACAAGGGGGAGAAATTTGAATCCAGGAGGTTCCCTCAGGAGCAGCCTCTTGGTTTGGAGGGTTGTGAGCCTTGGAGCAGGCTGTCCCAGAGAGGTTGTGAAGTGTCCTACTCTGGAGAGCTTCCAAAGCTACCTGAGCATTGGNTGGGCTGCAAACACCACATCCAACCTCGCATTCTCAGCTCTGGGCACCTCAACTCATGAAGCCAAAGAGCCAATGGACAAACGAAGTCTGCACCAAAGACTCAGTTGTGGCACTGGAAACAGAGAGCAAAGTCATTTCCAAACTGCTACTAGAAGCAAGAGTGAAAGCTCCAGCCCCGTCCCCGTGGAGATCAGCAATTATCCCTTTCCCTAATCACCGCTGACCCAGCTTCACACGGCTGGCAGCAGAGAAGACACCAATTCAGCACTGCACTGAAGGTCTCTGTTAAGATGAAACGTTTGGGTGCATGAAGAAGAGTGTGGTCAGCAGGCTGATGGAGGTTCTCCCCATCTACCCAGCCCCAATGAAGCCACATCTGGAGTCCAGTTCTGGGCTCCCCAGGCCAAGAGAAACAGGGAACTACTTACTGGAGAGAATCCAGTGGAGGCTGGGAAGCTGCTGAGGGGTCTGGAGCATCTCTGTGAGGAGGAAAGGCTGACAGCCCTGAGGCTGCTGAACCTGGAGAAGAGCAGCCTGAGAGGGGATCTGCTCAGTGCTCAGCTAAAGGGTGGGGGGTAAGAGGATGGAGCCAGTCTCTTCCCAGTGGTGTCCAGAGACAGGACAAGGGGGAGAAATTTGAATCCAGGAGGTTCCCTCAGGAGCAGCCTCTTGGTTTGGAGGGTTGTGAGCCTTGGAGCAGGCTGTCCCAGAGAGGTTGTGAAGTGTCCTACTCTGGAGAGCTTCCAAAGCTACCTGAGCATTGGGATGCTGAGCAACCTGCTGTGGGTGAGACCCTGTGAGAAGCTGAACTCCGAACACATGGATCCAAGGATGAAAGCTGAGCACTTTGAGCACCACATCCAATGGTAAGAGTGGAGAGGAGGTGGCCATCAACAACACTGCCAATAACAGCACCTGCCACATGAAGTCAGGCTCACAGGGCCATTTGCATAACCAAATAAAAAGCCTCAGATGTCCCTTTTTGCTGCTGCCAGGCAAACACTGAAGTGTGCAACCAACATAAACAATGGAACGGAACCAGCAGAACTTCAGGAGCCTCCTGGTTGTGACAAACCTTTCAAAATAAACCCCACCAGTCACTTGGAAGCTACACATACACAGGTTACAGCTACCTGCCATCAATGGGCTGAGCTCCCAAGAAACTCCAGTGAGCACATGGGCCACTCTGAGCTGCTCTGCTCCTATTAGAAGACACGATGCTCACCAGTCAGCTACCTCCAGCTAACCACAGCTAGGCTGCAATGACTTTGCTTGTGTCTTAATAATGACCAATGGCTCAGCAGCTCTGGCAGTCCCACTTCAACACCCACACCATGATAAATGGAGAATTAAGAAAGGATGAAGCCCCACTGTAACCACCAGTGAACCTCTGGACTCAGACTATCACCTTCAGAGTCGCCTTATAGGAAAAAAAGTATTAGGCTAAGAGAGCAGAATCACTGCTGTGATGGTCAAAAATCTCATTGCAAAGGGACAGAAACATGAGCTTCTGACGGAAATATCCTGACTATCCTGACCTTACAGTTCCCATCTCCAACAGGTAGGTCAGTCCTACCTAAGGAACATCTCCCAGCAGCATGCTGGTTTGATTTGAGGCTACACACAGCAGCAGCAACAGGCTCAGCCAGTTGATGAGAACAAGAAACACCGGTAGGGCTTCACTGGGCAGGTTCACCTCTGGCTCCTGCTGAGGAACCAAAATACCTGGGTAGTGAGAAGGTCCTGAGCCTCACATCCTGCCTGACCTAGGACACATTTCTCACTGGTAACAGAAGGAGGTCTGACACCCACCTTGCATTGCTTCCCACCCAGTGAGACATGGAAGCACACAAGCCCATGGAGTTCATGTCTGAGACAGAGCCACCCATGGCTCCAGCTCTGGTCAGTGGCGAATACCACATGTAAATGCAGAGGCAACACCCACTCAACTCAAAGAGAGCTTCTAGCCTCATGTTCTCACCATGGCACAACCGCTCCCCAGCAATGTAGGTGGGTGACACTGGACATGGCACTGCCCAAAATTAAGAGGGGGGGAATGTCTGACTCCTGAGTAGAGTCAGAAGCCTAACAGTCCCCTGTACCCCCTCTCCTCATTTCTCACATTAGGAACTCCAAGTGTCCATCTCCAAAACCGGCTCCACCAGCCACCTCCTGTTCTGCAAGGATGGAGCCAGCCTCCAGTGCCTTCATCCCCAGCCTCTCTCAGCAAGAGGCATCTCGCTGCCTGTGGACTCCAGCACAGAACTTCCAGCTGAAGGAAGCTAACATCAGCCAAAGAGCAAAGGAGTGCAGCAGGAGAGCAAGGGAGGGGTGCGGGGTCCCACATGCAGCAGTGCACTCAAAAAGGCAACCTGCATCACAGAGGCAGGCCCAGCAGAACCACAGAATGACTGAGGCTGCAAGGGACCTCTCAACATCACCTAGTCCAGCCTCTGCTCCAAGCAGAGTCAGCTACAGCAGGTTACCCAGAGATACGTCCACTCGGGTTTTGAGTACCTCCAAGGATGGACATTCTGCAACCTCACTGGGCAACATGTTCCAGTGTTCGACCATCCCTCCAGGAAAAGAAAACCCAGAATTTCCCGTATGTCACTCTGTACCAGTTACCTCTTATCCTGCCCATGGACATCACTGAGAAGGGTCCAGCTCCATCTCCTTTGCTCCCTGACACCAAATACACATCACTGAACCTCCTCGCTCAAGACTTCTCTTCCCCAGACTGAACACCCCCAGCTCTCTCAGCCTCACCTCACCATAGATGCCCCAGTCTCTTATTCCTGTAGCCCTCCACTGGACACCCTCCTGAACATCCATGTCTTCCCTGCACAGGACACGCTCCTCCAGAGCGGAACAGAGGGGAAGGATCACCTCCCTTGACCTCTGTGGCAATGCTCATCAGCCTGAGGTCCCCCAGGGCCCCCACCGCTCCTGCAGAACTGCTTGCGGGGCAGTCAGCGCCCTGCTTGTCCTGCTGGATGAGGCTGTTCCTCCTCAGGTGCAGAACTGGCAACAGCAGCCTTCTGCTGCCCAATCTTCCCAGCCCGCTGAAGTCCCTCCGAGTAGCAGCACAAGGACCTGGCACAGAAAGGTCACACACAGTATATTCATAGGCAGCCAAGTCACAAAGGGCCCTTGTAAGCCCAGCCTCTTGTCTGTGAGAGGCCCCAGAAAACCTCTGGAGGAGGTTCCATCGTCCTCTCTGCAATTAGTGTGCCTCCAGCTAAGTTGTGTTCCTTCAGCAAGCCAACTGAGACAGCATCCTCCAGAGTCCTGCTTCCAATCATCCATGCTCACCTCTGAGAAGCTCCCAGCATCGCTGGTGGAGCTGCAGCAACGCCCCAGAACTAAAAAGAGGCTCCTGGAGTTATGAGGTTGGCCTGGAGAACCACGGCGCTCAGATAGCCGCGCTGGGAATTTGGCCGCCACCCCCAAGAGCTTCCTTTCTCTGCTCAGATCCCAGCCTCGGCCTCCACCCCCTGCTCGCTCTTTCAGGCAGACCAAGAGGTGGAAAATGAAAGGAGGAGAAAGGACAATGGATGAAAGGATCAGCAGAGCCCTGCTGAGCTACCCTCGGCTGTGCCCCTTCCCACGAACAACAGAACCCGAGGGCAGGCCGGGAAAGCCCTGTCCCCAGCCTCCCCTGGGAAAGCCCTGTCCCCAGTCACACCCCCAGTCACCCCCAGGAAAGCCCTGTCCCCAGTCACACCCTCAGCCATCCCCAGGAAAGCTCTGTCCCCAGCCATCCTCTGCTCCTCATAAGAGACCTGGTGGGGCTGGCCCACGGATGTGCTGGGAGGGAGAGAACGGATCCGGTCCCTGAAGGATCCTGGTAGGTTGATGACACACGGCAGGGTCAGGGACACAGTGAACAGGCCCAGCAAGCTTCCTGTGCAGATGCTGGCACCCAGCCTATACCCACCATGGCCATAGAGTCCTTGAGACAAGGCCAGAGCCCTGTGCCCATCGACAATCCACAGGAGGATGTAGGACAAGCCGACGTGTCCCACCCCACCTGCAGAACCACGTCTTCAAGCCAAGGGAGCAGGGAAAGGTGCTGCAGCCTGGTACTTGGAGAACACAAACTGCTCCTGCCCACAGACTGCTCCTTGCCTCCAAGTCAACTCCAAGGTGGTTTCATGACTATTCTGAATCTTTGTTTTCTTGCAGCTATAGCAAAGATCTTCTGGCCTACCCAAGGCTCAGCTCCAGCTCTCTCCTCACCTGGCAGTGCTTAGGCACAGAGATGGTCTCCATGCTCCTTGCACTAACTCACAGCACCAAGACACAGATGAAGCCATCCCACATGTCCTGGCAGAGATATCTGTCCAATCTCACACCTCAAGTTTTGGTCCCGACAAAGGCACCATGCCTAATCCCAGAGGAAGGGGACCAGGACATTGGGGTCTTTGCCACAGCATCAATTCACTGCTCTCCTCTGACACCCAAGCCTCTGCTGTACCTGGAGAAGAACCGTCTCCACAGTGTCCAAGAGGGAGGCAGGAGGGCAAGCGGAGGCCCAGCCTCCTCTAGCAGTCTCTGCAGAGAAGAAGCCATGCTCTTGTGCAGCACAGACAGCTCAAGGGACTGCCCCAGTACCAAGAACCTGCTGCAAACAGCAGACAAGACAGAGCAGCTGTCAAATGCCATCAGGCTGCAGTGACATTCCTACCCTCCAGCAAAAAAGTTCTCAGCAGGCTTCAATGAAACACCTCCAAGATGGGGCATTTCTCAAGGTGAAACAGCTGCAGCTCTGCTGAAGGGCAGCAGGACACCCAAGTCACACTCTAGGGCTAAGATGCTCTCAAACACAGGTAAGCATCTCCGAAATAAGGTGGTGACAATTTACACATCTAGAGACTAGGAACTGAGTCTGAACCTTGACCATGGTCCTCATACTGGAATCCCACAAAACTTTTCTGGCTTCTGCAGCCAGAACCCAAGCTCTGCTGGGCAACTGTAGGTCTCAGACACCTCCCTTCCTCAGAAACAACCCAGGCTGCCTCCACAATGACAGTCCAGAGCCAGGGATGCTCAGACCTGGTGGTTCTGCTGCAGGACTAAGCACACCAACAGCTGCTGAGTTTCTGCTCCAACACAGGCTAAGGGGACGCAAGGCAGAGGCTCTGCTAACCTTTCCAGTCCTGGAGGTGACCCTGATGAGGACAGATCCCCCTTGCATCTCATGACTCAAGAGAATTTCAGGTCCAGCTGTCAAACCCTGCTGGCAGAGTTGCACTGTCTCCAGCAGGAGAGTACACATTTAATTAAAGGCAGGAAGATAATTACAACTCTCCTAGTGATTCAGGAGCAAGAGGAGGGCCTGGCTTCCCATGCTACCAAGGCCTGGGCTCCCAGCAGCACACTGCAGAGCTCCATGGCTGTCCCCATGCAAAGCGAATGCCCAGAGTTCTGCCACCACGGGCAGGAGGTGTCCATCAGCAGTGTCAGAGCAGCTAGAGGTGCTCGCAGCAAAACCAGGTCACACATCTGAGCTGCATTCCCTTTGCAGCTCCCTGGGTAAAGCTGGGCTTGGCCTCTTAGGACCTGCCCATGAAGCAAGCAGAGGCTCTGCTGTGGGTTCCACAGCCAAGGGTCCCTACGCACAACACATGTGGGCCTTCCAGCCCTAGAGACCTACAGGCAGGAGAGGATTGAACGTCACTGAGGTCCCTCCTTGTCCTCCTGCGATGTAGAGCTGACCTTTGACAGCAGTGCCTGTGGGGCTGCCCCTGGGGACACTGGTTTCGTGGGAGCTCAGGAGGAGCTGGAAGCAAAACCAGCAAAGCGGAGCACTTGGGAGCTGCTCGGGTCTGAGGTTACATCCAGTCCTTCCAAGCCACTGTGCTCAAAGCCAACACCTCACAGGTGGGGCCACAGAACCAGCCAGACCTGTCCTCCACAGCAGGGCAGCTCAAGCAGGATGCCAGCAGAAGGAGCCACCTTCAGCAGAGCCAGGCTGCGTCACCTGGCAGTGAACCCAGGGACACACCTCTCCCTGCACGGACAGGAGCAATGAGGGCCAGGTGCCCTCCCACAACAGTCAGGTTCCAGAGGAATCACTCCACCCAAAATCCAGTCAGGATAGGGAGCCAGTGGTCACCCAATACCAGCATGGTGGGGGGCTGGAAGGGACCTCTGGAGGTCATCCAGTCCAATCCCCCTGCTACAGCAGGGTCACCCAGAGCAGGTTGCTCAGGATTACCATATCCAGGTGGGCTGCAAAGGCCAAAGAACTGATCACCATTGCTGAGAGGAGAACATCAGTTTGGGGCTCCAGCAGAGGGGTCCCCACGGGGCAGTCCTGATGCCATGGGGAGGACACCAGTACCAAGGCAGACCCCCACCCCGGGCACCTGGTGCTAGTACCTGGAGACTCAGCCTGACCCCCCTGGGCAGCACGGGACAAGACCACAAGCAGCAGACATAGAGCAGCTGTCATCCCAAATGAGGTGACCCCAGTCACAGCAGCTCCCATTCCACACTCCTTCCAGAGCTCACCACAGACACTAAACTGGCTCCAGCCTCTTGTGGCCACCAGCATGCAACCACAATATCTGGAAGAAGACCACAAGAGTCCAGAGACAGCTGACAGTTTGCAGCAGTCTTCAGTTGAGTTGGCGCTTGCAGCTGGGCCGTGGCAGAGGGGCCTCAGGAAGAAGGATCACTCCCCAGGCAGACCCAGGACAAGGAGGGGACACAGAAACAGCCCCACGTGTCCCCACACACACCAGAGCCAGGAGGAGATGGCCCACAGGCAGCAGGCTGCTGTGACACGGCCCTGGAACGCAGGCTGCGGATTTCCGACCATTTAACCCCTGTCTCAGGCCCTGAGGAATGCAGCTCAGACACGCAAGAGCACTTGGCCAGAGGACATTCCAGCCAAGACAAGGTCCTCTCCACACCACAGCTGCCCAGCTGCTTCCTCCTGGGCACTGAGTGGGGCCTGAGGAATGCAGAACCTCTTGGGGCCAACCAGCCTCTGCAGACAGCTCAGTGACCAGGACCAGGACCTGCTGCCCTGCAGACAGCTCAGTGACCAGGACCAGGACTTGCTCCCCTGCAGACAGCTTACTGAGCGGGACCAGGCTGTACACCCGGGACCAGGATGGATGAAGGAATGGAATCTCTGGTCCAAACGGCCTGATGAACCAATTCATGGCCGCAGAAAGGAATCCCCAGGCCAGAAGCAGACCATCAGAGCACAGTTAACACCTCGCTCTAGAGAACAGCTGTGGGACCTTTACTGACAGGATCAATTCATGGTCTCGGACATGAAGGCACAGCAGAGGGACTTCTTCCTGAAGCCAGAGCACCAGGACCTCCACCCTAGACCAGCACAGCAGGCAGGAGCAGTCCCACATCCAGTGCCATCGACACATCAGCAAGTCCTGCACAGCCAGGGAGCATCCAGCAGCATTTTCATCAGAATACCACAAAAGCATTGACCTGGAGGCCTGCTGAGATCATTCCATGGGACAGTGTTTTGGCCATGAGTGAAGAAGCGAAACCTAACACACCCCAAGCACTAGCCAAAGACTTCTCTTATCTACTCTACCATTTATCTCATCCCACCCAGCCCTGACACACCAGCACCTCAGGAATGGCCTCCTCCAGCATAACAAAGGGGCCTAACCTTCCTCTGGCGAAAGAAGGGTCACCCAGGAATTGCAGAGAGCAGAACTCACTTCTCTAATGCCATGGATCTGAACAGCAAGGAGAAACACCATGAGTTCCACAAGAACCTCCTCCAGTGGTTCCAGTCCTCCAGTCTCAGATGTTTTCATGAGGCAGAAGTCCCACCACTCCATGAGCTGATACAACAAACAGCTGTATCTCCAGCACCAAGGGACATTAAACCAACCAACCCCAACAAATGAGCTCTAACCCTGAAACTGGCTAAGGAGTTCAAGTTGATTAACTGGAAGAGAGCGACTCAGGTTGCAGCAGTCTGGACACTCAGAGCTCACAGAAGCACATCTTGGGGGCTGGGAGAAGAAACTCCTCCAGAAGAGCTAAGTGTCCCTGTGTGGAAGGAGAGGGCAGGAGATTCTCAGACACAAAGGAGACAAACAACTCCTCTGAACAGGAAGAGCACAAAGAGCAGGCAGGTGCCAAGGCAGCTCTCAGGGGAGCCCTTCAGACATCAACCATTAAATACCCTGAAATGGAAAGAGGAGGAGTCAGAAACCACAGAGAACCTTGCAGTGCTAGAGAGCTCTGCAGGCCTCACAGCCTGCAGCCTGTCTCAACGTCCACCACACTCCTCCATCACCATTCCCCATCTCATTCCAGCTTCTGCCAGTGAAACAGGAGTACGGAACCCAGGAATGCACACGTCAGAGGAGATCTAAAGAGGTTCACCTAGTCCTGCCTTTAACCAAATGCCATTTCAGTCTCTCCTGGCAGATGCTCAGACAGTAGCCAGAGGGAATAAGGAGAGGTCTCAGGGCAGGTCAGGTGTGGGGCCGCCATGCTTTAGGTAGTGTCTTGGAACACAAGTGAGGGAAGATGAACCTAAGCCAGAAACTGTCACCAAGGAACAGAAGGAACCCCAGAGGTGCAACTGAGTCCTAGGCAGCCAGGTCAGCAGTCAATGCACCCAAAGACGCAGAGGATGTCACTAACCACACAACAGAGATGTACCTAGAGGTCACCATAACCAGGTCAGCTGAACCTAGAGGATAGACTGAGGAGGTGGCAACCTCCCCACATCACACAAAACCAGCACAACGGAAGGTGAGAGGCAGCAGCATGCAGGCCACAGTCACCCACATCTTCATGAACCTCTTCACCACCCAGCAGGTCTCTTTATCTCACTGTCACACTCACTTGAATCTTCTCCAAGACCTGAGGTCCTTCTGAGATCCACACAGGGCAGCACACCCACACGGTATCCAACACCAACAACCAAGGTGGCTGCACACCCTGGAGCTCAGAGGGGTGAATGTCCACAGTCAGCTCATTTGCAAACCTTGAAGGACAAAATTACTTCTCTGCTCCTCTTTCCTGTCCCCTTCTTTGTATCACAGAATAGTTTGAATTGGAAGAAATTTTAGAGATTGTTCGGTTCCAAGCCCCCCACAAGGGCCAGGGATATCTCCTACTAGCCCAGGTTGCTCAAGGCCCCATCCAGCCTGGCTCTGAACACTTCCAGACTTGCAGCCTCCACAGCTTCTCTGGGTAAGCTGTTCCAGTGCCTCACCACCCTCATGGGCACATGCCAAAGAATTTTGTGTCCAGAAGAGCTTTAGCAGCTCTTGTCTCCATAACTGAGCTGCTACTATGCCAGCACAAACCCCTGGCCACCTCCCAGGGTTTGGATGACAGATGGTGACTTCATGGAGAGAGGAAAGGAGGTGGTGAAATGACCTGCACTTCTGGACGTGGTGCTGCCCGCAAGAGAACACCTGGCTGTGGAGGAGCAGCGCCACGTCCACTTGTACCCATCAACGCGCGCAGCCCCGGAGCTCCTGGAGGGAGCAGAGAGGTTTGCCAACTCTGCACACAGGTCCCACAGCAAGCAAGTGAAACCAGTTCCCTGACTGGTTTTGTTAAGCAAATGCAGCTGGCAGGCTTGACATGGCCCACGATGCAAAGAATTCACAGGCAGAAAGCAGAAGGTGCCCAGGAGTGCCTGCCACAGGCTCAAGAGCTAATGGGCACCAAAGCTGGCTCAGTCTGGTGAACACTGGAGAAGTCTAGCCACCAATTCCTGGCTCCCTGACTTTCTCAGGCACATGGAGAGATTTAAAAGGAGCAGCTTTGCTCCTCCATGAAGTGACTAAAGCCCAGGGTGCTCCTGGCAGGCCCCAGATGCCAGAAAATTAAAAGCTGCTCTTAATTAGCTTTGCAAAGCCCCACCTTGTCTTGGGAAAGTGACAAACTGCTCTGAGGTTTCACCCTGCTCCAGCAGCTGGATCCAGGCTGCAGACAAGGACATTGGATGCTGTCACCCCAGCTCACAGCAGCCTAACAGGAGGAATGACTGGAACCTGGACTGCTTCTGCTGGCCAAAATGGCCTGGCCAAGAGCCAAACAACAGGCCTGGGCAGAAAGGTCCATGCTAGGCACTCGAGCCTCCTCCCTCTGGTGCTCTAACCAGACACCCATCTCTCAGCTCCCAGTGCAAACCAGTAACAGCTCACTGGGCAAGACAAAAGCTGCTCTGCACTGGGCCCAGTCTGTCATGGGAGCTTGAGTAAGGAAACAGCAGAGAAAGACAACCCCTCCATGGACATCCCCAGGGCTTGCCTCTCCAGCACCACTGCTGCTCAAACCCATGGTATCAAAGCCAGCTCTGCAGTTTCCTCCTTTCCCCTTCCCTGCCCAGCCCCAACCTCAAGACATCTGCCCAAGGATTCTTCCAGCAGGTCTCCAGCAGCCCTCCGTCCTGCTGACACAGAAGAGGTCTCCTCCCTCCTCCACAATGACTTCTCGACTTTCATCTCTGCTCAGCTCCACCCTCTCCTCTTCCTACACCAGGTCCTAGGAGCTCTGCTCCACCCAAGTTTCATCCGACCTCTCCCTTCTGCTTTCCCATACTCCAAACCTGAGCACACCTGAGAGCACATGAAGAGCCTCTGGATCTGCTCCTGGATTCCTCCTCTCAATTCCAGTCTGTGCTCATTCCTCTCTGGTGAGACCTGCGCCTCTGAAGTGCTCCTGAGAGGGGACTAAATGAGTCAGTGGTTCTTGTAGCCCTTCTGAAGTGAAAGGCTGCACCCTTGAAACCTCCACCTCAGCTGAAGCACCTGCTATTGACCTGCACTTAGGGTCCTGCAGAAGTCATTTTGTGCCAGGCCAGGTAGAACAGGAGTCAGGATGTCCTCCTCTGAAGTCAGAGCTGAGCACCCTGGTGAAGAGCATGGGGATCTTTCAAACAGAATTGATCATTTTCCATTAAATCATCTCTGTCACCCTGGCAGCAAATCCCCACACCGAGGCAGCAGACGCTTCTGACACAGATCCCATCCATCACTGCAAACCACCACAGCACAGCCTCCAAAATGGAAAATCTGGGATCAAAACAGGCAAGACTCCACTTGAGACAAAGCAAAAGGCGCATGGCAGAGAGTGTTTGGCACCACAGGACAGAGACACTGGCTTGGAGAAGGAGCTGAGGGATGTGTTCAGGAAAGCCAGGAGGCCAGCAGATCATCTAATCAGATCAAGAGCAAGGCAGCAGGAAATGGTGCTGCAGAAAGAGTCAAGAGGTTGCCCATATGTCTGGGACAAGCAGGGCACAGACAGATAGGCACGTCAAGCAGAGGTGTCCTGCCAGCAGGCACCAGGGAGGAGAAGCCTAGGAGAGGAGACAGATTAATTCCAACATCTCCAAAGGAAGCCACTTGCAAACTGTGGGACAAGGTGACCCTTCCAAAAGCCAGCCAGCCCTCCACTGCTCACCACCTCATGGATCCCACACAGCCCCCAACACCAGCACCCCCAAACAATGCCCTTCCTGCATGTGATCTGCATGCCCAGGACCATCAAGTCGCTGCCAGGTAAGTTCTACAAGCACAAACCATTAGGACACACATTGGGTGAAGCCTCAGGTGGATCTAACCTTGTGTCCTCATTTCAGCAGGCTGCCAACCTCCTCACCTGCTGCCTCCAGACCATCCATGCCAACAGGAGAAGGAAACTTAGAGCTCCTGGAAGGACTGTGGGTCCTGCTTCCTCTTCCTGACACGTATCTGGTGCACACCATCTTGAGGCAGCAACCACCAGCTCCTCAGTGTGTTCCAGGAGCAGCTCACACTCAAGGTGCTCTGCCTAGTTCTTCTCCTGTTCCCCAGCTCCACATCTTTAATGCTCACCTTGCCTTGAGGGAGAGGGCATTCAGGTGTTGCTGGAGGAGGGCTGATACCCATCATGACCAAAGAAAGCCCAGAACAGGTACAGATGACACTGGACAGGAACAGTTTGGGTACAGTGAGTCCCAGACAGAACTACTCACATCTCTCTTGGGGTACACTAGAAGATGGCATCCTCCTGTACACTCTTTTTTGGCTGCTTTCTCTTCCACGATCTGATCTACCTCTCTCCTGAGAGGATGTCAACTTTGAGTACACATCTGGCAGCAGCTCCACTCCACTTTAACTATATTTTGCACGACAAATTATTTAATTTATTGGGAACTGAGCCCATTTTTATTTCAGAGTCCCCCCAGTCCTTCAGCAGGAAGCAACAGCAGTCAGTGGCCTGTTCATTCCCTCCAGGCCATCTGTGATACTCCAGAGCTCTCATCTGATGGGGAAATAGCACTAAAGTTCTCAGAAGGGATCTTGTAAATCATCGAATAGCTTCAGTTGGAAGGGACCCTAAAGATCAGCTAGTCCCAGACCAAATGCCATGGGCAGAGACACCTCCCACTGGACCAGGCTGCTCAAAGCCCACATCCAGCATGGTCTGAAACACTTCCAGGGATGAAGTTGCCCACTCCTCTGGGAAACCTGCTCCAGCATCTCACCACCCTCATAGCAAAGAACTTCTTCCTAATATCCAACCTAAATCCACCCTGCTCTAGTTTCAAACCATAAAAGCTTGTCCACTGGGTCTGATCACACCATTCCTCTGACTCTGGTCCTCTCCTCCTAGAAGAGATGTAGTCAACTCTCCCCTACCTGCTCTCTGTTGTTTTCCTAACAACGTGTGGGAACTCAAACACCAGAGAGGAACCATGATCACAGGTGAAATGCTGGCAAGACCTCACCAACACAACAGCCCGGGTTCAACAGCAGCACTCACAAACACAAAGCAGGGAGGAGATGTCGTGCTCAGGAGACCCAGCACCTGCTCTCGTGGGCAGGACTAACTCTCTCTGATCACAGACTAACCAAATGCCAATGCAAAATTTGTGCTTATCATCCCAGGGCTGCTCTTTATCAGCTACTCAGACCCCAGCAGTTCCTCAGCCCTAGTGGGTCACTGAAAACACAGGACAGGATGGGGACCACAAAGCAGGAGCAAGGACCATCAGGTTCCCTGTAGCCAGGTCACAATCAGTCTCCTCTGCAGAGACCAATGCTCACCATGCATCCTGACCTGCCTCCCAACAGCTGGAGAAACAACTCTGCCTTGAGTACAAGATGCTGAGGTGCAGAGACACAAAACATCAGAGACAGCAGGGGAGCAAGAAGCTGCCCATTCCAGACAACAGAATGAGTTCAGGTAGGGAAGGATGAATTGCACAGCCTGACAGCACTGAACCAGTTCAGTCTGGCCTGACTCAAACTCAACTTTTGGTTTGCATGGGGATTTTCTTTCCACATTTCGTGGCCAATCTCCTAACGCATCAGTAATCCAACGAAAAATTCTAAACCAAAAAATAATTACCTCTCAATGTCTTTATTAAAGAGGTGACTGAGTCTACATTCACTGGGGAGTCCAAAGAAGCCACAGCTCCACGCTTCTCTCCAGAAGAACTAACCCTTAACTATATTTTTACAAAGGGTTGTTTCCACAAGGGTGTGTGGTAGAACTTTCTCCAGCAGATTCTACGCCCAGTGCCATCTCAGGGCCTCCTTTCCCGGAGCCAGGTTCAGACTCCAGTTGCTGTCTGTGGTGTCCCATGCTTCAGATTGCCCAGCAGATCGGGACCACCATGGCTTAGCTCCTGCCGCAAGCTCCAGGGCCCAGAACCCGAGCTCACGCGGACCCCGGAGACCTCCCAGGGGCCGGAGCCCGGCAGCACAGCTCTCCTCTGCCGCCGCAGGGACATCTCCGTGCGGTGCGGGGCAGCTCGCTGCGGGCTCACCCCCGCGGTACCTGCGCTCGGAGGTCTTCGGTCGAACGGAGCTGCGGGAGCCGCTGACGGCGCAGGCTGCGGGCCCGGGTGAGCAAAGTGCTGAGCCCCGGTACCGCTTCGGGAACTCGTTCGAGGCTTCGTGGGCTGAAGCGCCGTTCAAACCCCGCTGCACTCCGCTCAGCAACAAGAGCAGCTCTGGGCGCCGCTGCTCAGCGGCAAAGCGCTTCCCGCTCGCCAGCAGAGGCCTCTCAGCGGACAGATGGCAAAGCCCTAGCGCCCAGCGACCCTCCAGGGCCTCCCCTGTCCACGGGTCTCTCCTCCAGCCGCCGGTGTCGCGAGGAGCACGGAACACGCCCGGCAGCCCCGCTCGGCCCCGCAGTCGGCACAGGGAAGCGGGCGGGCCCGGGCCGCTCAGAGTCCCACTCCCCACCGGCACACGGCGGAGGGAAGGCGCCACGGTCGGCATCTGGAGACCGCTCCTCGCAGCGGGGCCAGGCAGGCCGGGGCAGTGCCCACCGGCTCCGCTACCGCCCGGCCGAGGGGCGGCTGTGGGCGGCCTCCTACGAGGCCGGGTCGGAGCCCGCCGGCCTCCAGAGCCGGGGCCGCACTGGNGGCAGCTCCCGGAGCTGGTTGGCGTCCAGCAGCAGCTCCTCCAGCGAGCGGCTGTAGCGGTAAATCTCCTCGGGCACGGCCTGCAGCGAGCAGTGCCGCCGGTCCAGCGCCTCCACGTGCCGGTTGCAGCGCCAGAGCGGCGGCATGCAGCGCAGCATCGCGCCGGACCGCGCCAGCGCTCGGCCGCGATCAGCTCCGGCCGCGCAGGGGCGGGCCCGGCCGGGCACCGCCGCGCCGGGAAGGGCCTGTCCAAGGGAGGGCCCGGATGTGCGGGGGCCGGGCCGGGCTGAGCCGGGCAGGGCAGGGCCGGGCCGGCCCGAGCCGAGCCTCCCCGTGTCAGCTCCGCGCCGTTTCCGTGCCCGCCCCTTGGGCCTGGCCGCCGCGCTCCGGCCCCGGCGCTCCCGGTCAGCAGCTAGGACCGCACCGCCCCCCGCGCGTCTCCCTGGGAAACCGAGTCCGCTCCCGCCCTGCCCTGCGCCTGCCCCGGCCCCGCCCGCGGAGAGCCCACGACGAGGCCGGGAGGGAAGCTGTGGTGGTGGAGCGGAGCCGAGGCTCGGCCGCAGCGTCCGGCGTCGGAGATAGCGGCGACCCCGAAGTCAGCCCGGCCGCAGAGGGGTTCGCGTACAGACCCCCGGCCCCGAACGCTCCCGGTCTGCCCGCAGAGGAAACAGCCAAGGGAAGAACAATCCCGAGATCGATGGCTCCCGAGCGGCTCGGACACGGACAGCAGTTGCAGACACGATCAGTACTCGGGAGGTGCCCACGGTCCCTGCTGCAGGCGCCTGCCGAGCATGGGGCAGGCGCAGAGAAGACCCAGGAGTAGGCTTCCACAGGAGCTCACAGCCCCACAGCTGGAGGGCACACAGCAGTGGCTCACCCGAGAGCTGTGAAAGGGAGACCCAAAGGGACAGCAGCTGCCCTTTCCCTCACACACAGTGAAGTGTGACCCTCACGGCCTAGGCTGCAGCTCCAAGGATGCTGCTTTGTGACAAAAGTGTAAAACCAAAAAGTGACTCAGGACCTGTTAAGATGTCCACAGGACAATACGGGCCCTCCCTGTTCTCCTCCTGTATTACATTCACCATTCCTGGTCTCTTCACCACTGTGTCTTTCTTGCCCAGTTATTTCTGCCCATTTCAGTTCACCACGTCCTGATGTCACACCTCCAGCCCTGCTTTTCCACCCGGCCATCACAAAATGATGGGAGGTGGAAGGGACCTCTAGGTCATCAAGTCCAAGCACCCTGCCAAGACAGATTCACCTAGAGAAGGTCACACGGGAACATACCCAGGTGGATTTGGAATGCCTCCAGAGATAGACACTCCACAACCTCATTGGGCTACCTGTTCCAGTGCTCAATTCCTCCCTATATTTAGGTGGAGCTTCCTATGTTCCTATTACTCTTTGTCCTGTCACTGGGTACCACTGAAAAAAGCCTGGTCCCACCATATTCATCTCCTCTCCAGACAGATGCTATGTCCCAGCCCTTTGTGCTCTCCCTCCCTATCAGTTCTCAGGGCAGACATTGATCTCACAGCCAGACTTGGAACTGTTCCTCAGAGTTCCAATGTGGCATCTTCATGCACACCTTTGTGACATGGGACAGAGCCTCAGACACCAACCCATGCCAGGGTCTACTCAGGCTGCTTCCAGCTTCCCTGTGAGGAACCATAGGATTATGGAATCATTAAGGTTGAGAAAGACCTCCAAGATCCAAATCCAACCACTGACCCAACACTGCTAGGTCACCACTAAACCATGGCCCTCAGCCTCACATCTCCACAGCTTTGAAACCCTTCAGGGATGGGGACTCCATCACTGCCCTGAGCAGCCTGGGCCAGGCCTGGAGAAGGTCCAAGGGCAAGAAATTGTTCCTGTCCAACCTGAACTTCCCTCGGGGAAACCCGACCCTGGTTCCTCTTGTCTGAGATCTTGATATCTCTCGTCCCAAGAGATCTCAAACCACACATGGCTCCAATTTCCTCTCAGGTTGTTGCAGAGAGCCAGAAGGTCTCCTCTCGGCCTCCTTTTCTCCAGGCTGAAAAAACCCAGGTCTCTCAGTTGATCCTCTCAAGTTCTCCAGACCCTTCCCCAGCTTTGTTGCTCTTCTCTGGACAGGGCAGTGGTTGTGACATGCTGAAGGAAGGAACTTTGAAACCTTTGGGTGTGTTATTCTTCCATTCACTTCAGCTGCAGTGTGGTTCTGTAACAGGAATCGCCCCGCCTCACCCCACAACTTCAGCTGTTTTTTCATGGAATCATAGAATCTAATCAACTAGGTTTGAAGAGACCTCCAAGATCATCCAGACCAACCTAGCACCCAGCCCTATCCAGTCAACTAGATCATGCCACTAAGTGCCTCATCCAGTCTTTTCTTGAACACCTCCAGGGACAGCGACTCCACCACCTCCCTGGGCAGCCCATTCCAATGCCAATCACTCTCTCTGTGAAGAACTTCCTCCTAATACCCAGCGTAGACCTCCCCTGGTACAGCTTGAGACTGTGTCCCCTCATTCTGTTGCTGGTTGCCTGGGAGAAGAGACTAACCCCTACCTGGCTACAACCTCCCTTCAGGTAGTTGCAGACAGCAATGAGGTGACCTCTGAGCCTCCTCTTCTCCAGGCTAAACACCCCCAGCTCCCTCAGCTTCTCCTCACAGGGATGTGCTCCAAGCCCCTCAGCAGCTTCATCACCCTTTTCTGGATGCATTACAGTACCTCAATATCTCTCTTGAATTTCTGTGGTGCAGAGCCCATTGGAAGTCACCAAGGTAGGCAAGTGCCTACAAAAAACAGGGGGGACTGCAGGAACTGCAGGACTGGTGATGACTCCGCCATCAGGAAAGAGGAAGATGATATTTAAGGCCAGTTTTGAGGAATGTCCCAGCTGTACATCCAAGAAATGGAGGGGTGGCACAATACAGCAGAAACAAGGCTCTTTTTGAAGATGGTTTCAGGGCAGGGTCATGTCAGAGGTGAAGAACAAGAATTTCAGTTATGCACAAGACTCATAGGTTGGAGATGACGTGGGAGAAATAGAAACAGTTCACCCAGAATAGAAAGTAACCCAAAAGGTGCCTCTCAGGAAGTTGAAAGGACACAGTGGGTTTGGATGTGTCCACTGATTTTCATAGCCAGGTGGCCCAGGTACTGGTGGACACTGAAATGCCTCAGTGCTGGTCATTTTCAGCTCAAGAGAAAATGAACTGACAAATTGTGTCCCTGTCCAGCTACTGTAAGCAGCAGATTGATGGAAAACTCTCAAGGAAGGAGATTGTATAAATGATTGACCTAACCCAAAGATGACGGCAACAAATCTGCTCCATGGAAGCACAGGGGCAAGGGTGAGGACAAGAAGGACCCACTGAAGGTAGATGAAGGTGTAGCACAAGAACTAAAGCTGCTGACTTCGACCTTCCATCTTTGGTGAGCTGCCAAAACTCTACCTGTAAATCTCACCATTTGAAGCCATGAGCTCTGCCATGTCTGCCCATTGTGGACATTCTCAAGGGCTCTGCCAGAGGGAAGAAAATGGCTCTACTGCAACATTCAGATCTTTGTGAAGGGAAAACTGAAACATCTGTGAGCAGTGGAAGCCATTTAAGAGCAGCCACCCCAGGAGGGTGGTTTCTGTAAACTCACAGTTGCAGTTCTGAACAGACCAAATATCATCACTCATCTGGCGAACCAAGGAGAGACTGAGACACTGCTGGGCCTGACAGCAGCTCAGGCGTGTGAGGTCCTTTTCTCTGATGCTGGTGAAGAAGCAAGCTGCATTTTCTGCTTGGGCTTTCTTGCTTTCTGCAGTGGCTGCAGCACTGAGCCAGCTCTGCCTCTACTGTGGCATCACCATCCCAGCAGAGACTGCTCTGATGCTCACACATCCCACCACTGGTAAACCAGGCTGAGGAGACTTTACCAGATAAAGATTACTAGAAATATCCCACCATAGCCTTGGTTCCCTCCCCATGTGGTGCTGCTTTAATTTGCAGGACCAAGCTTCTGAAATGATGTTTGGGCAACTTTACACCTGAACTCCCACCTGCAGGACATCGTCTACAGGACAGTATCTGTAGGACATCATTCCTCTGCCCTGTGCTGCTGGAGAAGCTCCAGCCACTCAGTTTGCTGCTCCCACTGGGAAGCTGCAGTTTCACTGGGAAGCCTGGACTCAGAGCATGTCCTGAGCCAAAAGCTTCCTGTGTGCAGTCTCCTTCCCTGCAGCAGCTGCTTCTGCCGGTTCTCTCCCTTCAGCCTCAGAACCCCTCTAGAATGTGGCCAGATCCATCATCCATGGAGGCACTTTGAGCAGCTTCAGTGGTTCACTGAAGCAGGCCCAGAAGAAAAAGCTCTTTTCTAGAAGTCCTTTGGTACTTCAGCTGGAGCAGGGTCAGACAGTGGGAGAAGCAGAGATGTGGGCAGTGGGCTCTGACCAAAGCCCTTTTGAATGCTCCAGTGGAACTCACCTGAATTCTGATGTAAAGAACCTTGGGTCCTGGTTATGGAAATCCCATTTCCAGGCAGCTCCTGAACTGTGGGTGTCACAACCTCTGCTGAGATGGGGCAAGCTTGGGCAGAGTAGGAAGAGCCACAGTTGAAGGCTCTTCTGCATCAATCTCCAGAACTCCAGATGAGGTTCAAGAGGAGAAAAGGCTCCCACGAGCACAAAGCAGGTACCAGAGACAGGGACTGATCTTCTCCACCAGCAGCTGCACCAGGACTCTGCAGGAAAGTATCACCACCAAGAGGTGCTTAGGAACAGGATGGGTACCACTCAAGCTCTGATGCAGGACCTATATGAGATCCACGCAAGGACAGAGGGACAGGCTGCTGTGGCAGGGACTCCCCAAACCCACCAGTGAAGGTCTGCTCACCAACTCAGCAAAGCCACCACCACCTCCCTGGCTGTACGTTCGGGTTACTTCAGCTCCCCCTACTTCAGCTGTCTGAAGCTGCTTTTCAGTGTTCCCATCAGGTCCCTCTTCTCCTCAGCCACACTGAGAGGGTAAGACACCTCCTGCCTGCACCACCAACACAGGGCCAGTCACTCCAGCCACCTCCAAGAGTCCAGCCACCATGAGATGATGAGCACACGAAGCACAGGCAGCAAAACACTGACAAATCAGGACTGTGCCTGATCCACACTGGAAGCTGAACAGGGGGTGAAGATGTGGAGAAGTAGCGTGTCCAAGCATCAGGGAGATACACAAGGGCTCTGGGCAGCTACTTTACTCCTGACTGCTGCTTCCCAACCCACTGGATCCCTCCCTGCCCATGGATTTCCAGTTTAAACCCAAGCCCATGCCAGAAGCAAGAACTGGACCCAGAGCAGCAATCCATGGGTTAAGGCCCTGGAATGTGAGATCCTGTCCAAGGAAGACAGCAGCAGAAGGCAGCTCTGAGCTGGATCCTGCAGGATTTGGGCTGCAAAATTGGTTTCCCTTTTGCCCAGGACTTGAGTAAGGGACTCAGGAAAATGCATTTCAGAGCTGGGTTATGGAGAAACAGAAGCCATGGATACAGGGATGGACTGGAACCAGTCCAAGATGAATTCAAACAGAAGTCTCCTGGCTGAGTTTACTCAAGCTGTGTCCATTGGGGTGAGACCTCAAGCTCACTTTCCAGGGATGCAATCACAAAATCATCAGAAGGAACCTTCAAAGGTCATCTAGTCCAACCCTCCTGCAGCAACCCTGCCAGAGGCACAAGAGGTCTCAGCAGAGAGCAGAGCTGCAGGAGCTCCCGAGCTCTTTTCCCTGTTACTGCAAAATAACTCCATTAAAAGACCTGAGAACCCACCAGGTTCTGGTGCGACCACAGCTGGGACCAAGCTGCTATGCCATTTTTTTCCTCACCCTACTGAAGCTGCATCCTCTAAATCAGCACCTTTGGGCCTGCTTCCCATCAGTGCTGTTTCCTTGAGGGATCTGTGCAAACAGAAGTGGAGGTGGGACCCACCAGCTATGCCATGGAGAGGTCTTTCAGGTTTCTTTAGGAGTAACAAAACCCTGGAACGATTGAAAACAGGGAATGTCCTCCTGCACCATAAAGAGCAGGGAAGCAGCAGAAACTGGGGCAACGAGTCACCAGCATGCTGAGCTGTGGGAGGCCAGTGGGGTCACAGGACAAATGCCACAGCATGTTCTGCAGATCTCATCACCTGTCTTCGAGAGAAGGGAAGTTAGGATAAGACGTGCTAACGGCTGCCAGGACAATGACTGGGCCAAGAACTGGGGCCAGGCAGGTTCCAGAGAAGAGCAGGGGCCATCAAAACAAGCCAAGACCAGGCTTGGTGTTAACTTGGAATAGGTGGGAAGCAGGTTATCCAAGCTGGCAGGCAGCAAGAGTGCAAAAACCACAACTGGATCAGCAGTGACCACAGGTGTCCTAGCACAGAAGGCTCCGTTGTGTGTCCAACAGAAAATACAAACATTTGATTCCAAACTCCTTCAAGCCCAGAAGCAGCCCACAGCTGCAGGCTCACCTCAGCCGCTCCTGGAGTTCCTCCAAGATCATTCTTCCTTTACGTGAGCTTCTGATCTAGAATGGTCCATCTCCTTGGGTCATCTCCTCAGGTCTCTCAGGTCTCCTCCACCACCCACACCAAGTAGTGGAACTCATTACCAGGAGCTAACTCTGCAGCTCCTCCTCAGGTGGACAGGTTGCTACAGTATATGGGTATCAGCTTTGTCAGCATCACCAAAGCTTTGAGTCCTCCACATAAGGTCCCCTGAACTCTCCCCTCCAGGCAAGAGGCGTTGGTGTCACTGTCAGAGCATGTGGACCAGAGGTCTGTGTTTCATAGGTGCCCTTCAGATGCCACATCCCAGCACTTCTCTCACCCCAGCCAGGACACCTCCAGCCCATCCTGCTGAGGGGGCATTGGCACAGCAAGGCAGAAGCAGCAAAGGGTGGTTCTGACTTACCAAAGGAGAGTGAAGTACAAACCACGTGCCAACATAAAGCTGCTGTGAACCCTCCACAAAGGCCCAGATGGTCCAGCTCTGGGCCTTGACTCACATTTGGGCCTGCTCAGATAAGCTGAACGGGCAGGTCCTGGGCAGGAAGCCCCCTCCTAGCACCATCCAGGCTCCCCCCCATGTTCACACAGCAGCCCTCAGGGTGCTGCTCAAACACCTCATGGGGAGTTCCTCCTGCCCTGCCACCTCTGCAGCAAACAGCCCCTGGATGTGCTGTGGGACCTTGCCCTGAGCACACACACACAGAGCCCACCGGCCCTGTACACACACACACAGAGCCCACCAGCTTGCTCTGAACCTTTATCCCAGCTATGAATACACCAGAGACCCCTGCCCACCCTGCCACATTGGCACCTGCGGCCAAAATCCTGCTGGGCAGGGCAGAGGACACCAGGCCAAGTCCTTCGAGTGCAGTTCATGCCGAGAGGTCACTGTTGTCGAACCTCTCCTGGTCATAGACCTCTGCAACCACTTTCCTGCCCGCGAACCAGCGCCCGTTCAGCGCCTGGATGGCTTTGTGAGTCTCTGAGGCCATGGAGAACTCCACAAAGATCTTGACAATGATCTCTGCATCCTCCTCTTCTCCTTGCTTCTCCTGGTAAATGATGACCCTGTTTACAGCCCCAAATTTGCCACACTCTTCTGTCACTTCTCCCTCCAGGTCATCATCAATGTCCTTTGGATCCACCATGTTGCGAAGCACCATCACAGTGGACTGCAGAGAGAAGGGACAGAAGTCAGTTTATGATTGGACTCGATGCTCTTAAAGGTCTTTTCCAAACAGCTCCACGAGTCAATGTTCCTGAGACACACTGAGATGGGACCTGCAGAGTCACACGGGGCTGTGCAGGTGTCTGAGCACCACTGGTCCTTCCAGAGCTATAGAAGCAGAGCCACATTCCATCAACCCACTCAAGTCCCAAGTCCTCAGGCATCCATCAGCCCATCTCCCCAAGCACCCAAAGCACAAGTCCCAAGCTCCTGTGCCATGGCCAGCTCAGTCAGGGAAGGCCTGTGCCATCTCCTGGGCTTTCCTCGCACACACTGTGGAAGCTCAAGTCACGTGGAGATGTCTGATTTTCCTTGTCCTTCTATCCAGCTATTTTTTGCTTTCTCATCTTCACTACCCCACCCTGCATGGCTTACATCAGGTGGAAAAGTCACCTAGGTCTGTGACATGTCTGCCAGGTTGTGGCTGGGGACTATCACACAAGGGTTGCAGCACACCTCTGATATGCATCCCCCATCAAACCCTCTTGTGACTGAGCACCTCTGTCACAGTACAGGAGGTTGGAAGAGACCTCTGCAGGTCACCAGCTCAAGCAAGACCACCTAAAGGTGCCCAGGACCATGTCTACATGATTTCTGAGTGTCTCCAAGGATGGAGACTCAACAGGTTCCCTGGGCAGCTTCTGGTCCTTCCCACCATGGATTAACCAAAACACTTGTTCCAGTTCTCATTCTCCTGTCCATTGGACCACCTTTGAGGGTCTCCTAGAAGAGCAAGAGCTGTTGGAATACCAAGCAGCTCAGGAGGACCACGTCACTAAGATTCTTCTTCAGCACTGCTATATTTTTTCAAGCAATAAGCCAAGGAAGTTCGGTTCTCTCAGGAAGGTGCTTCTGAGAGAAGTGGCTGTGAAGCCAGAAGCTTGGAGATGTCTTTGAAAGGAAAGGAGAACACTCCCTGGCTAACCCAGATGTGTCCTCCCTCAGAAAATGCCTCTCAGCATTGGCCCTGCTTACCAAACAGAAGAAATGTCATTGGCTCAGAGTCAAAGCTCAGGAAATGTCTCAGAGGAACCTCAACTGCTGCTCATACCAAAGAAAGAAGCCTGCTGAGGTGATCAACACAGCACCTTCAAAAATCACACGAGACTCTACTGCTCTGTTTGATGTCCTGGCTGCTCCTGTCATTCACTGTTGTTCTCTTTCATGGTAACTCCTGTGAAACCCTGGCTTATCAACACATCAGAGTTCCATCCTGCAGGAAAAGGTGGTGGGGAAAAGGTGGACTCAACAGCTGGGACTAGATTGTCCCTGACCACATAACAGCCCCACTGATTACAAGCCAAAAGGCCACCAGGGTTTGCTTTGGTGATGCCAAGGGAAGTCACAGTCAGACACACCTCCTAGCAAATGTTCTTCTGGCAGTGACTGGTCTGAACCTTTAGAGAAACCCTGAGAAGGCTTAGGAGGCAGAGTGAGAACCATCATGAGCTGAGGGCAAGCAGGTGACCTCTGTAGCCTCACACAGCTACACCAAGTATGGACAGACCTATATGTGGTGGTCTCCTGCTGCCCATCAGGCCCCACAGCTGCACCAGGTGTGGAGAGCCCTGCCAGCGCTGGTCTCCCGCTGCCTACCAGGCCCCACTCACCTCCTGCTTGCGCAGCAGCTTCTGCATGACCATGTGGCGGGCACTGCTGCCTGAGATGCTCATGTGCTCCTGCTCGCTCAGCATCTCTGGCCGCTCCGACTCCTGCAGCACCTCCTCCTCCTCCTTCTCCTTCTTCGCCTCCACCAGCCCCAGCGCCGGAGGGCTGGCCAGGATGGGGTTCACCACTCCCACCTGTGGGATGGTGACAGGGATGGGAGGGCGGGCTGGGGTCACACCTGCAGGGACACAAGCTCTGTAGCATCAGAAGAACCAAAGCTCTGTGGTACCTGTGTGTACACCACGAGTGGCAGAGAGAGGCCCAGAGTCTAGATGACTTCCTTTGCTCTGCACCAGCAAGCATTGGAAAAGGCTGCCCAGGCAGGAGGTGGAGTAACCATCCTTGGAGATGTTCAAGAAATGTGTGGGCATGGCACTTGGTGACATAGTTTAGTGGTCATGGTGGTGTTAGGTCGATGGTTGGACTCAATGACCTTAGAGGGCTTTTCCAACCCAACCAATTCCAAGACTCTNTCCATTGGACCACCTTTGAGGGTCTCCTAGAAGAGCAAGAGCTGTTGGAATACCAAGCAGCTCAGGAGGACCACGTCACTAAGATTCTTCTTCAGCACTGCTATATTTTTTCAAGCAATAAGCCAAGGAAGTTCGGTTCTCTCAGGAAGGTGCTTCTGAGAGAAGTGGCTGTGAAGCCAGAAGCTTGGAGATGTCTTTGAAAGGAAAGGAGAACACTCCCTGGCTAACCCAGATGTGTCCTCCCTCAGAAAATGCCTCTCAGCATTGGCCCTGCTTACCAAACAGAAGAAATGTCATTGGCTCAGAGTCAAAGCTCAGGAAATGTCTCAGAGGAACCTCAACTGCTGCTCATACCAAAGAAAGAAGCCTGCTGAGGTGATCAACACAGCACCTTCAAAAATCACACGAGACTCTACTGCTCTGTTTGATGTCCTGGCTGCTCCTGTCATTCACTGTTGTTCTCTTTCATGGTAACTCCTGTGAAACCCTGGCTTATCAACACATCAGAGTTCCATCCTGCAGGAAAAGGTGGTGGGGAAAAGGTGGACTCAACAGCTGGGACTAGATTGTCCCTGACCACATAACAGCCCCACTGATTACAAGCCAAAAGGCCACCAGGGTTTGCTTTGGTGATGCCAAGGGAAGTCACAGTCAGACACACCTCCTAGCAAATGTTCTTCTGGCAGTGACTGGTCTGAACCTTTAGAGAAACCCTGAGAAGGCTTAGGAGGCAGAGTGAGAACCATCATGAGCTGAGGGCAAGCAGGTGACCTCTGTAGCCTCACACAGCTACACCAAGTATGGACAGACCTATATGTGGTGGTCTCCTGCTGCCCATCAGGCCCCACAGCTGCACCAGGTGTGGAGAGCCCTGCCAGCGCTGGTCTCCCGCTGCCTACCAGGCCCCACTCACCTCCTGCTTGCGCAGCAGCTTCTGCATGACCATGTGGCGGGCACTGCTGCCTGAGATGCTCATGTGCTCCTGCTCGCTCAGCATCTCTGGCCGCTCCGACTCCTGCAGCACCTCCTCCTCCTCCTTCTCCTTCTTCGCCTCCACCAGCCCCAGCGCCGGAGGGCTGGCCAGGATGGGGTTCACCACTCCCACCTGTGGGATGGTGACAGGGATGGGAGGGCGGGCTGGGGTCACACCTGCAGGGACACAAGCTCTGTAGCATCAGAAGAACCAAAGCTCTGTGGTACCTGTGTGTACACCACGAGTGGCAGAGAGAGGCCCAGAGTCTAGATGACTTCCTTTGCTCTGCACCAGCAAGCATTGGAAAAGGCTGCCCAGGCAGGAGGTGGAGTAACCATCCTTGGAGATGTTCAAGAAATGTGTGGGCATGGCACTTGGTGACATAGTTTAGTGGTCATGGTGGTGTTAGGTCGATGGTTGGACTCAATGACCTTAGAGGGCTTTTCCAACCCAACCAATTCCAAGACTCTAACAACCCCCAGGAATGCAAAAGTAGCAGCTTGGCAGCACCAGAACACAAAACCTCACCATGTGCAGCATCCACACATGGGGCAGGAGCGCAAGATCTTGCATGGAAGGACGCCTATCCACTGGGTTCCACACAGAACTCCACGCTCCCCTGCTATGACCTTCATGTCCCTGCCGAATCTTTATCTTGTGGAATGGTTTGGGCTGGAAGGGACCTTTGAGATCATCTAGTTCCAATTCCCTGCCACAGGCAGGGTCATCTTACGCTAGAACAAGTTGCTCAAGGCCCCATCCAGCCTGGCCTTGAACGGTCCCAAGGATGAGGCAACCAAAACCTCTCTGAAGAGCCCAGGTCTCACCACCCCCACGGTGAAGGATTTCCTCCCAATATCTCATGTAAAGCTCCCCTCTTCCATGTTACTCTCCCTTGTCCTGCTCCAAATCAAATCCCTGCTCTGCTGTACTACCAAAACCCTCTGCAGCTCCAGAGCAGGGAGGAGAATCTCAGCATCCACCTTTCCTGAGCTGAAGACCCTGCTCTGTGAGAGGTGACAAGTGACAGAGAAGAGCCGACGCACCTGTAATGACTCCTGGAGCTTGTGCTGCCATCACGGCCTGTGGCAATGCCCCCAGGGGCTGGGCCAACGTCAGGGCTGGGGACACCAGCCCAGGGGTTGCCAGAGTGCCAAGAACTGCAGCTCCTGCCACTGCTTCCTGCAAGACAAAAGACTAGGAGTTAGCTCAGCACCATGGAGATGTCCAGTTGAGGCTCAGCTGCTTCTCACAGAGGCCCCTATCTCCTCCACTCTCCATAGGATGCTCTCATTTTTTCCTCATGAAATGTAAGTATTCTCCAACGCAGCCATGCTCATCTAGCAAGGCATGTTCCCCAAACACCAGGCTCTGCACCTCAGCTTCTTAGGGAAATCTCTTTTTTGGAGTTTGATCCAAGCTTTTCCTGCACAGGGCTGAGATCAGTGCCTGCAGATCCCAGTTTCTCTGAAAGCAGGTCCCACTGTTGCTGTTCTTCAGCCACACACCAACAGTCTGCACAGGACGAACTCACAGCAACACTCCCAATGGGCAAACATGCCCCTGAAGCTGCCAGGCTCTAGGCTTCATCCCCAGCACACAGCAGCTCCACTCTAGAGCATCCTTGGCCCAGCTCCTTATGCAGCTGACAAAAGGGAAATGCTTCTGGGGGCACACAGGGCTCTGCCCAGGTCAGTCACCTCTTACTCCTCTGGTCACCAGCTGCCCCCACTTTTTACCAAAACAGCTACAGACTCCCAACAGCTTCAGTTCCTCATTCTTTCTGCAAGGCTGGTGTTCAACTGGCACTGCCCAGCTTTTATCCTTGCCCTCACCCTACCCTCTTTTCCCTGGTCACCCACAGCCAGCATGGCTACTCAGACCTGTGCCTGGACCAAGCTTTCCCAGCACTTCTGAGGCCTCTCAGAACCTTTATTTTGGCATTTACTCACAGCAGTGACTCCAGCGAGATTTCCCAGAGATGTCCCCATGGCTGTGACAGACCTCTATCATCCCATGAAGTGTTAACAGTTCTTCCCCAATGTCATTTTGGTCAAAATAATTCTTCTAGCCAAGCCTCAGCTAACCGCAGAGGTCCCCAGCCCAGGGATTTCATTCACTGTGGTGGCAGCAACTCCTGTTTCTGCCTTTGATCTCAATGAAGAGTCACTCACAAGGCCAAGCCCAGCCAGCACCAGCAGCATGCACAGGCTGCATGTCCCAGCAGCTCTTGGGCCGCAAGGATCCCAAGAGCCCAGCAGTGGTGGGACTGGTTTCTTTCATGGGTTAGGGCAACACAAGCGGAGATTCTGCTGACACACATGGAGGTCTGCTTTGAAAGGCAACCTTCCTCCAGCAGAGCACAGACAGAAGTTTCTCTCACTTCAAGAAAACAACTGGAGAACCTCTGGACTGCTCTGTCAACACCAGTCCTGCTCCATCACCGTTTTTTCTCATCTCTAGCCATCCTGAAGCCACAGCAGCCATGCCACCTCACCAGGCAGGCAGAGTGCTTTCAACAGAGTACTGCTCACGCAACTGTAACTGCCCTCATCAGCCCACTCCCTTCTCCAGCCTCTGCAACCCCTTCCCTCATCACTGCTGTCCCCTCTCATCCTTCCCCACCAAGCTCCAAGCAGTTGTGCTGGAATCCTCCAAAATGCTTGTGTCAGGGACAAGCTTCTACCTGTGAAGTCCTGTGAGCAGAGCACAGTCTGGGTGAGGGGCTTCCCCTCTGAGCACACTGGCTGTCACTGCACACCTGTGCCATCCCTGTGACTGGATGGCACCAACCTAGGCCTCACCTGTGCTGTGATCTTGGCAGTGGCAGCAGCTGCAGCTACAGCAGCGGCTGGTGGGAGCCCTCCTGGCGTGGCGGGCGTCAGGAGTGGCATTGGGGGCGTCACAGCCTTGCCCACCCGTAGGTACTGACCCCCCAGGTCGAAGAGGTTCATGGAGGAGACAGCATCCTGAGAGGACTGGGCCTTCTCATACTCTGCAGCAAGAAAAAGCAGCATTTGTGAACCATCCTTTTTATCTCTAACCCAGCCTCCCCCTCACCACACAGCAGAAGCCACCACCCTGAGCTCCTGTGAGGAGCCCCTGGCGTGCCCCACCAGACCTGGGTGCAGCCAGCAGGGATCCCCCAACCTATGAAACATAAACTCAATATCCCTGGCTGCTCACTGCAGCTCCAAGCTCAGGCCCAGGCCTGCTCCAGGATTATTTCATAAAATTGCAGAATGGTTTGGGTTGGAAGGGACCTTAAAGACCATCTAGTTTCAATCCCCCACCATGGGCAGGGACACCTTCCACTGGAACAGGTTGCTCAAGGTTTCATCCAACCTAGCCTTGAAGACCTCCAGGGAGAGGGCATCCACAACTTCCCGGAGCAACCTGTTCCAGTGTCTCTTTCTGTCCCACTGCAATTCCTCTCCCACAGTGAAAGCCCCAGAGGTGGGAGCTCCCCAGCCTCTCACCAATGAAGCCGTAGCCTTTGTGTTTCCCTGTTGTGGGGTCCCTGGCCAGTGTGCAGGACTTGATCTTCCCAAAGGCCTCAAAGACACTCTTGATGTCATCATCTGAGAGGTCCTGGTGGACGGAGGCCACATAGATGCGGTTGAAGGCCCGTGCCTCCTCGGCCAGCTGGTCGATAATGGGCTGTGCCTGCCCGATGTTGCTGGGCCTCCCCACCTGCAGAGAAGACACAGCAAGTGGCCCTTGAGCCTTTAGCAGCACCAGCAGTCTGATCAGGGCCTGCAGCAGAAAGGCACTGCACCCCACCACCTCTTCACAGAAGGGCGAGGGTTGGAAGGGACCTCTTGAGATCAGCAAGTCCAACTCCCCTGCTAAGGCAGGGTCACCTAGAGAAAGCCACACAGAAACACATCCAGGCAGGTTTTGAGTGTCTCCAGAGATGATGACTCCACCACCTCCATAGGCAAGCCTACTCCAGGTCTCCATCGCCCTTAAATTAACGAAGTCCCTCCTCATATTGAGATGGAACTTCTCATGCTCAGGTATGTGCTCTTACCTCTCTTCCAGCCAAACACCTCTTAGGCCATCATTAGCAAAAGGCACAGCTGACCCAGCTCTGGGGTCCCACCTGCTGCAGGGAGTGGCAGGAGAACTGAGAGTATGGCCAGCCTCTGCTCTCTCTCTGCCACATCTCCCCCACTTACATTCCCTGAGCTGCCAGGAACTGAGAACATCCTACCAGCAAAGCACAATTTTTCCTCTGGAGGCTCCTACAACCTCCTGGACATCCCACTGCAGATAGAGTGTAGAAGAGATGGAAAAGCAGAGAATGCTGGTTTCCCCCTAAACGTTTCACAAGCCCACTCTCACCACCTGAACAAATACAGCCATGGTTTGTGCATTCGTGCACAAGGTCTCCTTTTGGATACAAGGGTCGGCCTCTGTTTTAAGTCCTTCACTATCACAAGGCCCAACCAAAGTCTGGTGCTACTCATCTGCCACCCACAGATGCACAACATGAGATGGAGGCAGTAAAAGATCAGCCATCACCTCAGTCCTGTCCTCAGGAGACTTCCAGCCCACCTGTGGCCAGAAGGCCCTGAGATAGCTCACCAGAAGCTCCAAGGACTGATAGCATGCTGGGGACTTCTCCTCAGAGGAAAAGAGACCTAGAGCCACCATATGCCCAAAAGGCTGAACATCAAGGTCCGTCAGGACAAACCTGAAGTTACCGCCCACGCTACAGCACTGTGAGAAGCGTTTGGAGGCACAAAGCCTTTATGCCAGCAAAGAGAACCAGGCACCCACCAAGCAGCCTGCTACTCACCTTGATGTTCCTCCCTCCCAGCATGACTGAATTCATCTGCTCCAGGGCCAGCTGGGCAGCTTCCGGAACCTCGTATTCCACAAAAGCAAAGCCCTGGGTCAGAAGGACACACTGTTCAACCACCAGCCCCATCTTGCCTCCAGTCTAAGGCAGCCAACACCTCCCATGTACTCTTGCGGCCAAAAAGAAGTTACTCTTTCAAGAAGCTTCCGTTAAATCAGAGAATCAAACACAAAAGAGCTGACACAAGGCTCCCACCAGCCAAAGGCCACTGCATACAGGGCTGCTGGGCATCTTTCATCCACCCCACTCCACCCAGGTCTGGTTCCCACTGCAGAATCCTCCAGAGCCAAGCGGAGTAGCAGCCACAGACGTTTATCCTGCTCTCCACACAGGTGACAAAGGCTCCTTCCTCCCAGGATATTGTCAGGAGAGAAGACCAACAAGGTCACTGCAGGGCTGCCAACCTACCTTGTGCTTCATGGTGACCGAGTCCCAGGACATGTCAATACTTTTGATTGGTCCAAAGGGGGCAAAGGCCTGGCGAATGGTGTCCTCTCCCAGCTCATAGTAGATGGAGCCCACATACACGCGGCACATGATGGCCAGGGCGCGCTGCCGCTGAGCTGCCATCTGTAGTGGAAAGAAGAACTGGCTGGTTAGACCAGAGGGTGGCCATGGATGCCAGGACCTCCTTCCCAGCCTCCTTCCCTCCCAGGAGCTATGGCCCCACCGCAGGTAGCTCCTCACTGGGCTGCAGTGCAGTCTGGCACAGGTGGTGCGAGGAACCCTTTCCCTGCTGGATGCACAGGCCACGGGAGCAGGAGAGCAGTGCAGCTGCAGCTCAGTCCCGGGCAGCCAAAGCTCTGGCATGGCTTGGCACCTCAGGAGCCATAGCTCCAGTTCCCCTGGCAAGGTCTAACCCACCCCAGCCTGACCACGGCTCCAGCAGCACCAGCAGGAGGAGAAAATAACTTCACTCTAGGACAGATCCCCCTCCAGGCAGCAAAGGTCTTGGTTTTGGATGCTCCCAGCAGTGCCCCCACCCGCACCCTCCCATAAGGGACAGCAGAGATCCAATGCTGGGCACCACTTCCACCTCACTCAAGAGCAAAGCAAAATCCAAGACCTAAAGGGTTAATTGGAGCTGCTGGGCCTGGGTGGTGCCAGTACTCATCACTGCCTGCCCTCCAGGCTCAGAGGGGCTGCAGCCCCCAGGGCATCACTCTGGGGGAGAGAGGCTCTGTGCTATCTCCTGGGCCTGCCTGAGAAGCTGTTCCACAGGACAAGGCCCGACACCTCTCACAACAACACCCAGGCAGCAGCTGACCCTGCCAGGACCTTGGGGGCACTCTAGCAGAGGCTGCCTACAGGGCTGGCAGAGCTTGGCCAGCAGGTCCTGGCTGCACCTCCCTGGGACCACAGCAGGCACGTGGTCTCTGGGGAAGCAGCTCCCTATGCTCAGCAAGCTACAGGGCACTGGAGATGTGTCCTCCTGCTCTGCGGGGACAGGAAGGACAGCAGTGGGGCAGGGAGAGCCAGGGACCACTGCAGAGCAGGCACATGCAGTGCAGAGCTGGGGGCCTCTCCCTTCACAGCACAGCAGTGCTGGAACCAACTGGGGAGCTCTGGAATACCACCACCTCTACCCAGTCCTGCTTAAGAGGGTTTTTGCTACGGCCTTGACAAGAGGCCTGCCTGTGGAGGAAGCACATCAGCCTCTGAGGTGTCTGGGGACAGGATTCTATCTGTGACAGTCAGAATCAGATTGGGCTGGGCGGGACCTTAAAGATCACCTAGACCCAACCCCCTGCCATGGGTAGGGACACTTCCCACCGGAGCAGGTATCTCAAGGCCCATGGACTGTACCTGGAGAACTCCTCCCTCACACCTGCTCATGGGAGAAAGCCAACTGTGAAGGCTCAGCTTCTGCCCCTGAGCAGGGCAGAGCCATCATGAAGAGGAAAGGTTCTCACCCTGTGCTGCTGCTCCCGAGATGACATTTAAGTGTCTGGCAGCGTTCAATTTACTCTGCATGGCTGCAACTAGAGGACTATGGCAGACACACAGCCAGGTGGGTTGTCTCCCAGCTTCTCCAACACATTCCCAGCTCTGGTGCAGGAAAGCCTGTGAGCAGCAGCCCTCAGCCTGTGCACTCTGGGAGTTTATGGGTTCAGAGCCACCACAGCATGACCCCAAGCATCCCAGTGCCTCACCCCTGGTGCCACAGACCAACAAACACCTAGTGCTCCACTGGGAGTGCTTCCTGATTAGGCACCACAGGCAGAGGGATTTCCATCTTCTAAGGGCCCAGACACTCCCTGAGGACATTTCTTCTATCCCTCTAACACGGGCATGAAAAGGGCATTGTCCTCCCCCATAGCAGCAACTTCTGCATGAGGACATCCAGACCTTACCCCGCTGCAGAGATCCTAACAGAACAGGTGAGGTGGAGTGAGGAAGACTCTCTAAATCATGTTTGAGACCTGGGCCTACAAAAGGCAGAGCTGAGCTGGCTGTGGTGACCACATGGCTTCCCAGCAGGGATCTGCAGCAGCAGGCATGGGGGATGATCAGATGCAGAGCTGTGAACTTAGCACACAACGGCATCAGTAGCCCATGACCAGAAATCTCAGTGGTCCTCACCAGTTACACCAAGGAGACTTTAATGGCCACTGGCCTCCAGTCTCCTTCTCCACCCACACAGTGAGGCCTGAAGTACCTGCAGCCTTCACAAAGGCAGCAGATAACAGCTGTGTCTAGGTAGGGTTGCTGTCAAGGACCTCTGGAGTTTATTTTCAGGACAAGCCAAATATCATCCCCTTGGGAGTGCTCTTCTGAACAAAGAAGGTGATGCAAGAACATCACCACTGGCTTCAGCTTCACTGCAAGGCCAGGAAGTTGTGCTGGTCTTGATGCAGTGCTGGGAGGAGAGGGAGCTTCAACCTCAAGCACTGAGACACTGCTATAGCAAGCAGAGGCTGCATCTCCTTCAGCTAGGGACTGGTGAGTCTGGTCAACAGGACAAAGTGTTGGGCATGGCTCTGTGGGCACTTCCT
Source organism: Ramphastos sulfuratus (assembly GCA_013399055.1). Taxonomy (NCBI): domain Eukaryota; kingdom Metazoa; phylum Chordata; class Aves; order Piciformes; family Ramphastidae; genus Ramphastos; species Ramphastos sulfuratus. The sequence goes on along the minus strand of WBNM01039364.1, from coordinate 29,939 downwards.
ACACTCCTGGGGGTTTGGGGATGAGGTACTTGCTGAGGACAGGGCACCCTAACTGCATTGGGGTGATTCAATGCAACCACTGCTCCTGGCTTGTCCATCAGCAGCTGTCTGACCCCAGAGAGGAGGGATGTTCAGGGAGAACAACTTGAACCCAGCCATGAGGAGAAATAAGACAGCTTTTGCACCACCATCAGCACATGCTTTTTATCTGCTGCCCAGCCTCAACTTCTTGGTTTTAAGCCAAATGGATGGAGATGGCTCTCCAGGGAGCATCTCCCTTAACTGGTGTTACTGGGCTGTGAGGGCTCAGGCAGCCACTCTGTTAAGCTCCCACTGAAGTGGACACTCCCAATGCACACCTCATTGACATTTACTGTGGCTCCCCAGCTAACACTGCTGGGGCAGTGCTGGAGGAAGGCTTAGTTTAGGTGCAGCTTTCCCTTTGCAGTGGGAGACTGTTGCATTTGAACTCCATCAAGATGGAAAAATACTGACAGATGAATTTACAAATGAACCTTTCCAGAGGGGAGCTGAGTGACCAGTGCCAAACAAAAGGAGGGGATGGACAATCCCAGGCAGTTAAGCTCTTGGTGGCATCTGATTAGAGGTTCCAGCACTAAGGGGCCGCACAGGTTCTTTGTGTGTTTCTCCAACTCTGTTACTTCCATCCTGTGTTCATGGTCTGTGGAACATGCCATGTTCACCTAGTCTGGACACATGCACAGTAAAGAGCAGTCTTGCACTGTGTTCTGCCAGCCTGGAGTGCCCCAGTCCTCCCCAGCACCGCAGCTGCCAGCTCTCCGGTGCTCTGTTGGCTGAGAATTTGCCCACTGGTGAGTTACCTTGGCAGTTAGTTTTGGGTCAGGACCTCAGAACTGCAGCATCCCTAGAAATGCAGCTGCCAATCTCACGGGTGCGTTCAGAGCTGTTGGAAATCTAACGCTGGCTTTGCCACCTGACTGCAGGACCCCGACTGCCCGTGTCTCAGCAGACTGCACCCAGCCTAGGGTCTTCTCTGGGGAGCTTACACTTGGCCTCTGCTTGTGGTGCTTGTCCATAACAGGTGGGGATGTGGGAGGGTGGTGCTGGGTGGAATTAAGAGCATTGTATCAACACTAGGTAGGTCCCCACACTAGGCCCTGACTAACACAAAGTGCCCCAGAAGAAGTGAATATGTCTATTGACCGATTGTAAAGGTGAGAGAGGATCTCCAAAGCCCATTGTCACTGCTGCCATCTGAAAGACAGTAAAGACAGAGTTCAGTCTGTTGGAGCTGAGCATACTACGGCTGTTTGTACAAACTCAAGCAGGCGGCGGCACAGGGACTGCGGCAGAGGCCTCTCCTTCCTCGCCCCTCACTGCCTGCTCCCCAGGGCTGTCCGGCGCGGGGAGCCTGCAAATGCCAGTCCCACCAGGCCAGAGTGGAGTTGTGCTGCTGCCACTGCCTCAGGAAGCAGGGTCTTCTCTTCCCAGGGGGGACTCAAGGCAATAGTAACCTTGCAACCTCTGCAACCACTGTCGTTGGTTCACCCCCAGCCTTTAACAAGGAGCCCCTCAACTAGAGCAGAGGCTCAGAAGCACCCACAGCCCTGATCTGCCCTGTGGCCGGGCCACCCACACTGCTGCTGGGGTCAACATCCACGTCCCTTGGAGCAGAGGGCAGCGAGACGTGATCAGTAGACATCTCCAAGGAGATTCCACCCTAGTTAAGTGTTCCCTGTGCACTGGTACTCCAGCACCGGCAGGAACAGCCGACAAAGTCTCTGGGATATGCCTGGATGAGGGCAATGGGACAGCGCTGCTAGGACACAGGAGACAAGGACTGTCTCCTCAAGCAGAGGAGGTGGTGAAGGACACTTCCCAGTGACCCTGGACACCACTTCAAACACAAGTCAAAACCAAAACCCAGAACAAACATTTTTGCTTCTGGCACTTCAGCATTTGGCCAGTTAGCAGGGGAAAAACACTCAGAAATGTCCTCTTCGAACCAGGGCAATGTGGGGCAATTTGTGCAGGAGAGCAAAAGGGGTCTTTTTGGTGGGCTGAAGACCCTCTATAGTTGAATTTCACTGTGGAAACACCAGGCAGCACCTAGCTGCAGGGAGGCCTCAGGGCTGTGTCTGCTTCTGAGCACAACAAGAACTCCACCGCCTGGGGGAGGTGAGGCAGCACGGGGGCACCCAGGGGGCTCTCACCTGCAGGTTGGTGAGCTGCTGCTGCTGGTGTGCGATGGTTTGCTTCACCAACACACTCTTGATGCTCTGCTCCATTGCGTACTTCTTGGCCTGGAAAGAGACAAGGGCTATGGGTACAGGACAGCACAGTGGCACAGGAAGGGATGACTGGTTCCACACCACAGCTCCCCAGCACCACACCACTGGGACCTCTGGGTGCTCCAGTCTTGGGCACTGCCATCAGCTCACTTATATCCTGGCATTCCTTGTGGGGCCCTGAGCCCTGGAGCACAGCACAGGGCTGGAGCAGAAGGTTAGCATAGCAGGGCACCACAGTAGGGAGCAGCATGCACTGGACACTGAGCGTTTCCCACTTCCACCCTCGGCCCCTAGGCCCCACCACAGCACCTTACCTGCTGGGATGAGGGCAGGACAGAGCCTCCTTCAAGTCCTCTCCATTCAGAGAACATCTGGACAAAGTTTCTACAGAAGGGAAGGGCCTTCGGCTTCCCAGTCCAGTCTCCTGACTGGGCACTCCCTCTTCCCCATCACATCTGGCCTGCTCTAGCCTGGAGGACCTGCTGCTTCTGCTGTCTAAAACATTGCAGCTCCTCTGTTTCCAGCCTGCAGACACAGGGCTTGGTTGGCTTTCAGTGCTCCACGGGTGTGACAAAGCCTGAGCTGCACACCCAGCTCCTGCCTGCTGGCACAAGCCTCAGCTGTCCTTGCTTTCAGCGCTCTATAGATTTGACAAAGACTGAGCTTCACACCTGGTGGTGCTGGCATGGAGGTTTTGTCACCTAACAGCCAGGTGTGCCCAGCCCCAGGGCAGGGCACATGCTGAGCCAACCCCTAGGCACCTGCTTCCCTTGGCTGCAGGTTTGGGAGGTGCCAGGGCACAGCAGGCTCTAAGCTGTGGATGTGAGGCATGAGCTTCAGAACCTGGAAATGGACAAGGGGAGTCACAGCCATGAGCCACGGAGAACCACTCCATACCCAGAGCCACTACACAGGCAGCTGCAGAGCAGGGGACACCCACACAGAGCGCACCTACGGCAGGGCTCTGCTGGCCCACCAGGACACAGCACTCATCTACCCACAGCTCCCACAGGCCCTGGGTTTGGTTTCTTTCCCCTCTTTTCTCAGCTCTGTTCTCCAGAGCTCTCAGCCAGGCACCATTCATTCCCCTCGGGAAGATGGGCACCAAGCCAGCAGGATTCAACCAGACTGGCTCATGTGGATTGAAGTTCAAGGAGGGCAGATTAAGACTGAATATTAAGAAGACATTCTTTACAGCGAGAGTGGTGAGGCCCTGGAACAGGTTGCCCACAAAGGTTGCCCTGGAGGCATTCACGGCCAGGCTGGATGCAGCTTTGAGCAATCTGGTCTAGTGGAAGGTGTCCCTGCCCACAGCAGGTGGGTTGTAACTAGACAACCTTTAAGGTCCATTCCAACCCAAATCATTCTATCAATCTATGAAAATGGTCCCTCCTGGGCCTCTTTAGAATGTGAGGAAGAGCAGAGGGGAAAACAGAGATATTCTGTGATGTGTTTGTGTGTGGATGGAACAAAAGCCCAGCTGGAGCATCTCAGACACTTTACTGCTTGTGGAGCACAAGCTGCTCCTCACAGCAGTTGTGGCAGCTGCACATTGTCTTACAGTGATCTGATCTTCAGATCTTATCTACTCATCATTTTGGGTTTTTACAATTAAAAGAAAAAAACCCTCTCCCCACCCAAACAGCAAATTCCACATCATGCTTCCCAAAAAGCCACCTAAACCAAAGAGCTCCTGGCCACAGGGGTGGCTGAATCCAGGCACAGCACAACCACAACCCCAGACATGTCCCCTGCAGGCCACTTCCCTTTGACAACATCAGGAACAGAGAATAGTTGGGAAAAAAAAACAACAACAAAAAAAACCAAAACCAATCCCCAGGCAGAGGAGAGTGCTGAGAAGCAAACTGATATCAGGTTTACTCACTTTCTGGAGAGCCTCCTGCTGCTCTGGTGTGAGGGGAGGAAGCCCCAGCTTGGCTGCTGTGCTCTGTCCATTTTCCATCTTAATGGACTCCGTGCCCTGAGGAGACAGAGAATGCTTTTGAGAAACACACAAGAGATGGATTCCTTCACTGCCAGAACCCAGGGTGCTCAGGCCTGGCCAAGAGAAACCTTCCCAAACCTGTCCACAAACATCTGGCTGCTCCCAGGGCAGAGCTGCCCTGTCAGCGTAAGGGCTGGTGCCACATTGGGCACTCAGAGCTCCCCAACAGTAGGTTCTCAGCCCAAAGGAGGTAAACCGATCTCCACTCTGCACTCCCATCACCTTCAGCCCACCTCTTAAGCTGTCACTAGACTCCCCTCCTCTCTCCTCCCATCTCTTCTGATACTGGCTTCCCCCCTGGTTTTTCAAGTTCCCCTCTCAAGTCCCCTCTAACCCCTTCCTAGCTCCCACATCCTACTCCAGACACCCAGGAACAGGGAAGTGCTATACCCGTGGGCACCACCTGCCCCTGCAGGCTCTCAACCCCACACCAAAAGCAGCCTCAGGGCCACAGAACTGACCCTTCACGAGCTCAGACACACAAATGTCACCCTGCTGGGTGGTTTGGTGAGTTCTGTGACTTCTCTGCCCCAGGCACTCTGGATTCCCTTCCTGTCAAACAACCGGTCCATGGTTCCCCCCACATAAAGCACCAGTAGGTATCTCTAAAGTGGACCCATCAGCCTGGGTTGGGTTAAAGAGATTCAGCAGCTCAGATCTTCCTGGTGAACAGCCACCAACTGCTACCCTCAGACTGTCGTAGTGTGACATCCCAAAGTGCCAGCACCATTCCCAATCAAGACGGTTTGTCATTAAAAGCCTCCTGACAGATGTCCCAGCTCCCCAGTCAAACCAACAAAAATTCACATATGAAAGACTCCTGGAACTGCTCAGTGCAAAGGAAGGACCAGAGCCACCAGATGGCAAACCCACAGCAGCTTCCCTGGCAAAGGGACAGCTGGCCCTGGGAAAAGGGACATCCAAGCAACTGGTACAGAAGGAGCAGCGAGTTGTCCTGCTGACCTCCCTTCCATTCATGCAGGACCATCACTGGTGGTATTGGTGGATGCTGGCTAATGATTAAGAGGTTGGGCACAAAGGTCTCTGGAAGATCTTCAGGAAAAAAATCCCCATACAGGTCCACCCAGATCTCATGAACATGCCATTACAAGGCAAAGCAGAAAAGGCTGGGGTTCAGCCACACCTGCAGCCTCAGGGAGAACATCTTTCAGAAGCACCAGATCCTGAACACAGCTGCACACAAAATGCATTTGTCATGGCACCTTCTCCACCTCACAGGGACACCCTGATAGAGTGCTACTGAAGAGCTCTCACAAGAGGTCAGAGGTGAAGTGGAAGCATAGAGACATCACCACAAGGACAGCTGCTCCAGAGGACACCAGCTCTGTTGTGGTTCCACCTTGAAGCCAGCAGAATCCTGTGACCAAGTTCTACAGTAGCCCAATTTCTCACGCAGGTGTTTTCACGCTTTCTCTCTACACTGCTGTGCTGGGAAGGAGAAGACACCTTAACCACGTGGATTCTCCCACAGCAGTGACAGACACTACTCAGGTGCAGCTCTAGCACATTCTCACCGTGTCCTCAGTTTAATACTTGAGTTCTAAAGGCTACTTTGGGACAACAGAAATTGCCAAGTCCCAGAGCACACAGAAGAAGCAGCAGGTTCCTGGAAGGCAGTTTGGCCCAGGCCCAAGGGAGGAATCCTCAAGTCCCCCCACCAAAAAGGAGAGAATGCAGAGCCAAGAACCATGAACTCTAGGTGGAATCTAAGCCATCTATAGCCATGGCAAGTTCTGGATGGAGAACAGAAGCTCCAGGGCCAATCCATCAATGCCAAGATCATTAAGTACTCACCATGAAGGTTGTGATACCCATCTCTGTCTTCTGGCCCATCTGCTCACATCACCCACACATGGGATGCAGGATGGTGACATTCTGGCCACATGCTGAAGCGTCCCCACTGCCAACCCTCCCAGCTGTCACAGGCACCCTGCCCTTGAGGTACGGCTGCCACCAACACATTCCCCCAGTGACCAAGGACTGGTGCTGATGCTGCTCACCCAGCTCATGAACCAAGGTCCCCTCTGTCACTGGGTACAAACTGGGGCCCCATTCCTCTGGAGCAGGCAAATCCCAGTGAGAGCTGGCAGGACACAGCTGGTTACAGCCTGCCCCAGCCTACCCTAACTGCTTCATCTTCCCACTACACAGAGCTCCATGTGTTCCAACACTGAACACCATGTGTGCCACCAGGCTGTCCAGCCACCCTCTACCTAGAGATCCTCCAGCAGCTCATTCACCTCAGTGACAGCAACCACTGGACTAGTAACATCTTCCCATGAGATAACTGTGTGCCCTCCCAAGAGAACCCTGTCCTCTTCTTGGGGATGCAGGGCAGGACTGGTCTGATTCATATACCACACTCCTACCAATCCCTGCAGCAGAGGACACATCAAGAGCATGGTCACAGCAGGATGGTCCCACTGCTGGAGCCATTCATCTCAACACCTCTTCAGCTTAAAGCAGAAGGACGGCAGGATATGGACCTGACACCTCTGTTCTTTAAAGTTCTGCCTGTATCACCCAGCAAAACAAATGTTTTTCCTCAGTCCAGTGTTCACCACTGAGACAGCCAAATGGCCTGGTCTGTTCCAAACAGACACATGAGGCTGAGCAGATGTCTGAAAACATCACTAGTTGCAAGGCAACCATGGAAAAACCAAAGCTCACAGCACAAAATAGGTTTGAAGTACTTCCCATGTGCACTGCCAAGCTTCTCCCAGACCAGCCCATTTGGATCACCAAAGCCAACTGTGGAATCACAGAACTGTTAGGGTTGGAAGAGGCCTTTCAGATCGAGCCAAATCACCAACCTAACACTGCCAGGTCACCACCAAACCATGGCCCCTCAGCACCACATATCCACCTATATGGTCACAATACAGTGATGGTGGCAGAAGGCTCCAGGATTCAGTTGCAGAACATTCAGAGAGATGATTAAAACCCATTCTTGGCTGCTTTCCACCAGCCCTACTCATTTACCCTTTCTGCATCCACTAGCAAAGACTTCCAAGAGCCCTCCTCAGTCTGCTGTAGACACTCTGTAAGCAAAGCCCACACCTTCCGCTCTATCCCACTTCCCCACAGCTTTTCAGTGGTGTCCCTGATAGGCTATGGCACTTGGGAGAAAAGCAGAGTGCAAGGGCCACTAGTCTCATGAACTGGAGTATGCTGGGCAGCAGGGGACCTGCTGAAGGGCAGTAGGTGCTCTACACTTGAGAGCATCCCCATGTAAACCCACTGTAACACACAGCGGGGCACAAGAACTGGGAAAGAATCTAGGAAGAGGACCCTCCTTCAGGGGAGAAGTGAGCAGAGTACCTGTTGCTATGAGCACTGCTGGGCCCTTTGGGCTAGATTGAACTCATTCTCCAAGCCAAGAGGTTGCTCCTGAGGGAACCTTCTGGCTTCCAGTTCATGCCTGGTGTCCCCTGGCCTGTCCCTGGGCACCACTGAAGAGAGTCTGACCCCAGCCTCTTGCCCCCCACCCTTTAGCTTTTGCTGAGCATGGAGATCTCTTCTCAGGCTGCTCTTCTCCAGACTCAGCAGCCCCAGCTCTCTCAGCCTTTCCTCCTCACAGAGATGATCCAGGCCCCTAAGCATCTTCCCAGCCTCCACTGGACTCAAATCTCCAGTAGTTCCAAGACCCTCTTGAACTGGGGAGCCCAGAACTGGATCCAGTTCTCCACCTGTGGTCTCACCAGGGCAGAATAAAGAGGAAGATGAACTTCCCTTTACCTCCTGGCTACACTTCCCCAGTCTTGGTGGATCCAGCTGGGAATGCTGTCACTCCATAAACATTAGTACATGAGGACTTTTCACTGATTTTTTTTTAGCACCGTTCTTTTCCCTACAGAACACTTTATTCCAAGCAGGAACAGCAGTGCTCACAGGTTGTCTAGAACCCAGAGTACAGGGACAGGGTATGTCTATGCTTCCCACCACCCTTTCAGATGTGTTCTGCAAAGAATGGAGAGGATTAAAGCCTTCCAAAAGGTGTGTGGCACCTTGTGACTCAGCTGCTCACCTCCCTGCACATTTGGCCAGTAGCAGAGGAAGAAGGAGATCCCAAGACAGATGTCACTGATGTTGCCCAGCAGCATGACCCAGCCCTTCCAGAGCATCAACCCTCTGCACATCCAACACCTGAGAACAGGGACAGTGCTAAACGCACCCACAGTGATCTGTGTGCCCTGGAACAGCTCCTAGGGATACATCTACACTGCATCTGATAGAATCCCAGACCAAAACCAATTCCCAGACCTTACCCTGTGTGCAGTATCACACTCTGCAGAGTCACTTCTCTGCCATCAGCTCAGAGATCACCTGCACCTCAGGGTTCAACTCTCTGCTCACTCCTCAGATCTCACTGGGACACCACATCACTCCTGGAGCCCCAACATAACGCTGAGCCACTGGGGCAAGCCCAGAAAACAGCCACCAGGCCACTGCCCTGTGAGAGGCTGAGGGCTCAGGGCCCTCAGGTAACATTCAGGATGATTCCGGTCCCTGTGGTGCTGCATGCAAGGAGCCTAGGAGCAGCATCCTCCAACATGGCCATAATTAATCCTTCCAGGATAGGTTCCTCATTCAAGTGCCAAGTCAGAACTCATCAAGTCCAGAGCCTGCCCCAGGTAAGGGCAGAACCCTGGGCAGGGACTGAGCCTGGCATGAGTCTCTGGGGCAGACCGTGGGCTGCTGACTCTGCCAGGGAGCATTCCAGCCTCTGTCACAGGCTCAGACAACTCACACCTACACCACTTCCCCCTAAAATGACTTCCCATCTGTTTAAAAACCAAGGAACATCCACAGCGATTTCACCTTCTCCTCACTACAACACTCAGCAGACAAATGCCCCTTCCCTAATCAATCACAAGAGGGTCCAGTGGTGACACCTGTGCTCCAGATTGGCACAGAGCAGCCAAGGGAACTTGGTTCTGGTGACAACTTGTCACTGGAGTCACAGACAAAACTCAGAGTAACTCAGCTGTGGTATAAAGAATGCAGGAAGAAGAACGAGTGAGGGATCACGGACAGGTCCATGATGTGAAGGCAAAGGGGCTGGCACAGGAACAACACTGCAGGGTTTGTCTTTAGAAATGGGGCTGGTGAGATACAGCCTGGGTCCACTTCTGGTGTCTGTGGCTATGGTGAAGGATGGCAAAGACCTGGGAAGAGTGCAGGGAACACTGAAAATGGGCAAAAGTTTGCAAGAAATGGGATAAATCCCAATCAGTGTGTCACTGTCACCCGGAGCTAGCCACTGAGAACAAGGAGGCACTGAAGGAGCATTTCCAGTGGAACTGCCTTAAGCTGTGGCACAGTGGCACTTCCACAGGACTGACTTCAAAGCTGGTGGCACCAAATGGTTCAGAGTGCTGCCGTTTCTTTAGCAGACAATACTTTAACAAGTATTTCCATTTTGAACACTGACAGATCGCAGTCAGGTTACTGGGAAGCCCCACAGAGCCCGATCACCACCAACACTTTGGTGGAACTCTGTCTCTGTGCCCACTGTCCCCACAAGCAGTACACACCAACAGCCCCACCACACACTGCAAACACCTCATTCGGGGCAGCAGTACAGGAATCAGGAGCTACCCCAAACACCCAGAAGAGACCAGTTTGGACAACTTCAGGCCAGAAGGGAAGAAGAGACAGTCTTAAGGCACCTTCTGCTGGTCCTCAAGAGGTTCTGAGCACTGCACAGCTCCATCCTACACACATACTGGGACACGCACAAGCCACGTGGAGAGAGAACCTGTCACAGCTCCGAGCTCAGGAGAAAGAGAGCTCTGGCATGGACAAGGTGCCTGTTGGCCAACAATTCCCATGACAGCAATGCTGGGGGACAGCTGAAAACACACCAATGGTCCATCCAACCCAGTACTACACAAGCATCTGGGGATGTCTGCAGGGTCCCCATGAGCCTGCTAATCTCCCCTGCACCCGTGGTTACAGCACAGGCTTCCTCCCCTGGAGACTGGACACCTTGGAGCGTTACCATTTCCATAGGTAGCCAAAAATAACAGGAATCATCCAAGGACGGATGAACAATGCCCTAGGGAAAGTAGTTTAATTTCTTCTGTTTAAGACTAACAAACAGAGAAAACAAACAAGCCTCTGAAATATGACCTCCTCTGCTTTCCCTGCTTTGGGAGCTCTAAAGAACGTTCCCGAAAACACAAAGAACTCGAAGATCGATGCTGTTGGGATCCTTGAGTGCATGAAAGTAACGATAGCAAACACAAAGTCACCATCCCCAAACCGGGCGCCAAACCTGTTCTGCCAGGAAGGGCGGCCCACAGCTCACCCGTTAACCACAGGCTGCAAGCTAAATACTTGTATCGTGTGTCCCCCGCACCTGGGTGAGTGTTTGGACCCCAGCGAACAAGAGAGCAGCGAACACGGATCCCAGCACAGTGAAACCTGCAGCCAAAGCACCGGGGCCGACACAAAGCACACGGCAGACACCGATGGGGAAGCACAACACTGCTGACAGAGAAGGCCGCGCGCAGCCTCGCACCACTCGTTCGGGCCCGACGCCAGCCCCAGCTTTGGCAACCTCAGCCAGCGACGCCCCGTGGGGCGGCGACCCAGAGTAGCAGGGGCTCGGCTGCGCCAGCGGGACCCTCACCCACTGGGCCGTGGGGGGCGGAAAGCCGCGGCCTCTGGGAAAGGGCCGGTGAAGGCGAGAAGGCCTCCCGCGAACAACAGCGCGCCCGAAACCCCTCAGCCCCCGCCCAGACCCAGGCCCAGCAGACTGAAGGCCCCGTCCAGCGGTCAGATGCGATGGTCCCAGCCCGCCCCAGACCCTAGCAGGGCTCAGCGCGCCCGCCGCCCCTGAGCCAAGCAGAAACAAGGCACTCCCTCCCACTGCGTCCCGACTGGCGCAGCGCAGAGCGGGCCGGGCAGGTCCCGTCGCTCACCAGGGCGATGGTCGTTGTGGCCGCCATCTTGTCCACCCCGTCAGCTCGAGCAGCGGCTGTCGCGAGAGGCCCGAGGGGCGCGGGAAAGGGCGAACTCTCGCGAGAGCTGCGGCGGCAGCAGCGTGGGAGAGGGGAATCTCGCGAGAGCTGCGGGAGTCACGAAATTGATAGGCTGATGCCAGCCTCGTTCTGTGCCGCCGGCTTCAGGGTGCTTGGTTCGGGGGCTGCGGCCTTAAGCGCGTGCCCGCTCCCCCCCCAGCCCCCCCCAGCAGTGTCCCTCGCCTCGCCAGGCCTGAGTTCAGAGGGTCTTGGCGGCCGCGGCCCTAGCCCTCAGCGCCCCTTGGCTTTGCCTCTGCCAGCCCCGGCGGCTCCCTGACCGCACTTAGTTGGGCCCGCGGATTGTCGGAGACCGGAGGACGTCGGCTCGGTAACTGCAGCTTTCAGCGTCCCATGGGGCCGTTCGTTCTAGCCCGTCTTTAGCTGCACCGGTCTGGGTTAGGGGTTTAGGGGACCGGGGGACCTAGCTCGGTGGCTTGTATCGCCCCGCAGGCCCTGTCTGCCCCAGCCCCGGGGAGGCCTTCACTGACCGCGCCGTAGTTGTGCAGGCTGGTGCGGCGCGGTGGTCGCTGCGGGGACCGGGCAGTGCGAGGCTACAGCGCTGTTACCGCCGCCGGAATCCTCTCGGGGGTGCCCAGGAGCTGCCACCGCTGCCTGACCCGCCTCATGGGCTGAGCCTGGGCGGGACCGTGGCGAAAGCGAGGCCCCGCCTGGCCTAAGCAGTGCGCGCTCAGTCCGTTGACCTCCCGCGCTAAGAGCTTCCCTTACTTGCCGCGGAGTTCCGTAGCTGCTTGATTGTGCGGGTTGAGGTCCAGCCCCGACCTGTGAGAAGGGAAAGGGCGCTAGCTGCCCCGCCCGCCTTTACTCTCGCCTCCGCCAGCTGTCTCCAGTCCCTCGCATTCCAATTTGGGTCCAGCGGGAGGGGCAGGCAGCCTGGGCACAGGTGAGCCCTGGTACGGAGGTGGAGTTGCTAGCCTGAAATAGGGTCCCCAAAGAGCTCACCTGCAGGTGTGGTTGTGCTGTAAGGAGAGAATGCCGCACGCAAGGGGCAGAGATGAGCTATGGTGCCTCAGTTAATCACAATTAACCTGTCAAAGGGTGTGCTGGCCTCCCTGCCTCGCTCTGGAAGTGATGATACAAGACTGGAGAAAGACTACCGAAAGTTCCAGGTTCTGAAAGCTTGAAAGGTTTGGGTCAAGCCAATAAAGTCTTGGAGCAGCGGCTAAAAGATGGTTTGGTTTCTGATTGTTACGAGGAGAGAGTTTGGCACTGCAAAGGTCTTCAAATAACGGTACAGGGCACAGGGGGACCAGCTGGGAAGCTGCTCCAAGGAGAAGGACCTGGGAATGCTGGGAACAAGTTCACCATTGACCAAGAAGGCCAATGGTGTGGGGGTATGAAGAATAGGTTGATCTCCTCCCTTTACTCTGCCCTGGTGAGGCAGTTCTGGGCTCCCCAGTTCAAGAGAGGTGAACTACTGGAGAGAAGCCAGTGGAGATGGGAGAGCTGCTGAGGGACCTGGAGTATCTCTGTGAGAAGGAAAGGCTGAGACCTGGGGCTGTTGAACCTAGAGGAGAGCAGCCCGAGAGGGGATCTGCTCAATGCTCAGCAAGAGCTGAAGGGAGCAGGGCAAGAGGATGGGGCCAGACTCTGCAGAGGTGCCCAGGAACAGGCCAAGAGGCACTAGGCACAAACTGGAAGCCAGGAGGTTCCTTCAGTAGCAGTCTTTTGGCTTGGAAGGAGAGCTTCCAAAGCCACCGGGACATTGTTATCCTAGCACGCAGCTGTCAGTGACCATGCTGGAGCAGAGTGGTTGCACTGGGGGAGCTCCAGAGGTCCATTCCCACCTCACCACTGGGATGGGGGGATCCCATGAGGTAGAACATGCAGTGGGCCTTCTCTCCAGCTACTCTTTAAGTGTCTGTTACTGTTCAGATGCAGCAGAATCCTCCATGGTGGAACCTTCAGCAGCAGCTGCTCTACCAGGAGCTAGGCACCCAAGCCATGCTGTACCTGACACTGTTAACCGTGTCCCACCTGGTGCTGGGACAGTGCCAGGACACAGAGGCAGGAATTCCAACCCTCAGCAACCACTCAGGCTTGATCCCAGGGTCTGAGGACAATCCCTTCCTGTAGGACAGGATTCCAACAGCTGGAGGCATTCAGCCTGGAAAAGGCTTCAGGGTCATACCAGTGGGGACAATTAACCTGAGGAGAGGGTAGAGAAGGGGGAGCCAGGCTCTGTACAGTGGTGCCCAGTGCCATAGAGCAATGAGCACCAAGTGACAAATGGGGTTTGTTTTTCCTGCGAGTGGTGGGACATGGGCATAAGGTCTGCCCACAGAAGCCCCAGCTGTGGAGCCCTTCAAACCTGACTGACATGGTTCTGCGCAACCTGGGGGGTTGGACTAGGTGACTGCAGAGGCTGGCAGGGGGCTCTTCCAAGTAGTCCCTCCCACCCCTGGGGGCTGCCTGTGTGTGCTGGCACCACCTGGCACAGGCCAGTGACCAGCTTATCATCACTGGGTGCAATGAAGCCACTAGGCTGTGACAAGGTGGGACCAGTGACTGAATCCAGTGGGTGAAGTGTGCCAACCCTAAGCTCACCCAGGTACCCGGAAGGATCTCTTTGCTGACAGAGTGCCAGCACTTTCTGCAGAGGGCATTTTTGAGTCAGCAGCTGCCTCTTCACCAAACCACCTCTTGCCCAGCTTGTCTGATGCTGGGACACACATCAGCCCGGGGATGCCACCTCACCCCCCTGGTAGTCAGGGACAACTGAGTGGTCCAGGGCATGCTCTGCCCAGAGCGGCTGTTCAGGGGCTTTATTGATTTGTCAGCTGGCGAGGTTGGCACACAGAGCACAGCTGGCAGACAGGGCACCAGCTGGCAGCTAAGCAAGGCGTCCCCGCGCAGCAAGGTACAGCCCAAGCGAGGTACAATTGGTGCCATGGTGGAGGCAGTGCCTCATAGAAGCACCCAGCACAGTGCAGAGCATTGGGACAGCACAGAACATTGGTACAGCGCAGATCACTGGCACAGAACACTGGCACAGTGCAGAGCGCAGGCACCACAATGTGGGCAGTGCCACATGGAGAACCTGGCATGGTCCAGAGCATTGGTACAGGACAGAGCACTGGCACAGAACACTGGCACAGTGGAGAGCATGGGCAGCACAATGCAGGCAGTGCCACATGGAGGACCTGGCACAGCACAGAGCACCAGCACAGTGCAGAGCACGGGCAGCATAATGTGGGCATTGCCACACAGAGCACCTGGCACAGCATAGAGCATTAGCACAGGGCAGGGCACAGCACAGGACACTGGCACAGGGCACTAGCATAGAGCATCAGCACGCCCAGGGCACTGGTATAGCACAGAACACCAGCACAATGTGGAAGACTGACACAGTGCAGGACACTGGCACAGCGCAGGACGCTGGCACAGTGCAGAGCACCAGCAAAGTGCAGCATGGTACAGCTGGCCTCCCAGGGCACAGCATGGCATAGCACAGCATGGCTTTGGCATGGCATCGGTGACAGTTCCTATTGGCAGTCCCCTACACCCGAGCCCAACGTGGCAGTGCTGGGGATGGTCCTTTTCTCCTGCCCACTGGCAAAACCTCCCCTGATCCACCCCAGGACAGGCAGGCAAGAAGGGCCCAGGGTGTCCCCTCCAGATGCCAAGAGGCTTTAGGAGACTGTGAGAGAAACTGGGGAATGGCAAGGGTCCTGCTAAGTACCAGTGAGGCTTCTGCTAATCCTGCTGGATCTGGCTGATGGGTTTAGATGCCTTCTTCTGCCAGATCAAGTCCAGCTCACAAAATCCACTCCTCAGTCAATGCCAAGGCCTGCAGATCTACCAAGGCATTGCCACGGTTCTGTGCTGAGGGGACCTGGGCACAATGGGAGGAACTGGGAATAAAGGTTGGAGAGTGGTGGACCAGAAGCTGCTCCAGGGCTTCTGAAGCAGCTCCTCTCCTTCTTCCTTCAGGTCCTACCAGCTGGCAAAGAGGAAGCACAGCTCTGGGACCTGCAGAGAGCAAAGCTTCTCGTTCTGAGGACCTAGAGGATCCTGCAGCAGCTTCCATCCTCAGACACCTCTGGGAAGGGGTGCGGGGAGCTGCCCCTCCCCAGCCCCTCACAGTTGCCTCTGTCTGGCTGCTTCAAGAGCAGGCAGCAGAGCACCTTCTGCCAGGACCCAGCTTCCCCTGGTGCAAGGGAAATGTCTCCTGTCGGCCGCTGACTCCTCCAGGTGCTGCTGCCTCCCCGCACCACGGCTCTGGCGGGCACTGCTGGTGGGCTACGGGTGAGGGTGGGCAGGAGTCTGGAAGACCCCCAGCTCTGGGCACCACGCTGCTGCAGGCGCCTCACAAGGGAGGGGAGCGGTGCTTGTGGAAGGCATTTTCCAGGAAGGTCGCCAGCTTCTCGCAGTCATCCTGAAATAGAACAAAAAACACACCAGGGGATCGGCGTGGCTTGGCTGCCCCGGGCATGGGTGGGAAGGGACCTTAAAGATCAGCCAGCTCCAAGCCCCTGCCCTGGGCAGGGACACCTCCCGCTAGGCTGCTCAAGGTCTCATCCAACATGGCCCTGAGCACTCCCAGGGAGGGGACATCCACAAGGCTGGGCTGATCCTCAAACTGCTCCTTGCAGCTCTGAAGACACCTCCAGCATCAGCCCTGGGGTGGCATCGGCTTCTGCAGACACCTCAAGGCCAAGAGCCCCTGGTGAGGGGTTACAGAGCCTGCAGCGTCTCAGCCCTGCTGGCTGGAGCTGTGCCCATGTCCCCTGGCAGCTCCTCCATGGTGCAGGACACATGTGCCCAGCTCCTCCATCCCTGGGAGGGAAGCCAGGTGTGAACACAGCAGTGTGGGTGTGCTGGGTGAGGAGGACATCTGCCACTGGTCACACTCAGAGCCAAAAATGGGATGGAATCTGCTCAGGAGGAACCATCCACCCACGAGGAGCAGGGGCTGGGGGACAGCTTGGAGCCTCCACAGCTTCCTTGGGCAACTTGTTCCAGTGTTTCACCACCCTCCTAATGTCTCATCTAAATCTAGCTTCTTCCTCAGTCTCCTTCCTCAGCTGGTTCCATCTCCAGCCACTGAGTCCCCATCTGAGTTTAGCTGTGGGAACAGGACAACTCACAAGCACATCTGTACCGTGCTCTGCATGTGACATTCACTGAGAACACCAAAACCTGGCCAGGAATGGAGCCTTCCTGTGCCAGGTGAAGCAACATTCAAAGATCTCAACATTACTCCATGCTCCTGAAGGTCTTGTCCACCCCAAATGATTCTATAAAACTGAAAGCACAGACAGGTCCTTGGGGCTTCTGATCTGAAGGAGCAGAACAGGTCCAGCCTCTTTGGCTTAGTTTAATTTCAACTTAAATTAGGTGGCCACTGGATCTCAGGTTGTTCCTATGTTCCCAGTCTGCAGCGTCCTCACTTGGCCAGCATCCAGCCCTTGGTCACTGCTGCTCTGAGGCACTTGGCTGCCTCAGAGCTGAGGCAGCTGAATGGCTGATGCTAAGGAAGTCCTTGACTCCTGAGGAAAGGATGTATGGCTCAGGTGGGATCTTTTGTTAAGCTGCTGGAAAACCAGCATCTGGGAGCAGGAGTCCTTCAGGTGAGGGTGGTGTGCCACTGGAGCAGGCTGCCCAGGGAGGCTGTGGATGCCCTCCCCCCACCCCGGAGGTGTTCACGGCTAGGTTGGATGAGGCCTTGAGCAACCTGGTCTAGTGGAAGCCGTCCCTGTCCATGGCAGGGGATTGGAACTAGATTGGCTTCAAGGTCCCTTCCAACTCAAACCATTCCATGGTTCTATGATTCTAGGTCAGGAACAGGCAGCAGAACTCCAGGCTGGGAGTTCAAGGTCTAGATGAGATCTAAACCAGGCTGGGAGTTCAAGGTCTAGATGAGATCTAAACCTCAAAGGTGTGTGGGACCTGTGGGTAGGGAAGATGCCAGAAAGGGGAAGATGGATTAAAAGGAGGTCATCTTGGAGGAAGCAGAAGGTACTTTATAGTCGATGGGAGGAGGACCTGTGTGGGGTGTGTTCTGCAGTAGGAGTTGCCCCAACCCCATATATTCTCCAGAGTGCAGGAGAAAGGACCACAGCAGCACATCAGAGCTGGGCTGCAGGGTCACCATACTCAGATGGAGACAAGGAGAAGGTCTAACTGCCCTTTTCTCCAGGTGGACTCCTGAATGTCTCACTCACTGACACTGAAGCTGTCCAACATCAGCACCACCGGGAGGAGTCCTCCCAAACTCTGCCTCCAGCCCAGAATCCCAAACTTGGACAAAATCACAAGAAATGGGCTTAGATTCTTAGATTTCTGCTGCCTCTCCCCAGGCTGCACCTCTGGGTGGACTGGGCTACCCTCAGTTCCTCTTGGGACTCTGCAGGCAGCTGTGGGAGTAGCTGAGTGCTGGGGGCCACCTCCTCTCACACAGTGAGGTCAGACACCTCCAGGCAACACGGGGACAACTCCCATTCTGGCAGATGGAAGGTGGCTTCAGCTTCCTGCTCCTGTTCTTACCCTGAGGCTGAGGACACCAACCCCACCATCACGGCAGGACTGCTCCTCCAAAGCAGCACCCCAGGGCCAGGTGTGAGAAAGATAAGGAGGCAAAACCCCAGACAGGCCAAACTCCACTCTCTGGCTGCTGGACATGGGGTGGAGGAGCTGGTCCTCTGCAGCATCACACAGGCTTGGGGAGTGCAGCAGCAGAACAGGGATGAGGAATGGTGAGGGCCTTACCTCGTGGATGAACCCATAGTGCACCAGCTCCGTGGCCAAATCCTTGGAGTTATCAGCTGCAGAGACAAGGCATGGTGAGAACATGGAAGCTCCTACATCTCCTCTCTCCTCCTCTACCAGCAAAGCCCTGATCCCATCCCACAGCACACCTGCTTCACACCTCACCATGCTTCAGGGCACATGTTGGACACCTTGGGTTGGTTCAGTAACTGCTGGGTAACCCTGGGGCACTCAGAGATGGGCAGGGAATGGAGCTGCACAAGGTCCAGGACAGGAACAAGCCCCAGTCCCACCGAGTCCATCAGCTTTGGCAATGTGGCACTTTGGGATGTGTCCCATGTTTTGGCTCAGCTTGTGAGCTTGTGGAGTGCAGTCAGGCCAGGACCTGGGTAGCTGAGCACAAGGAGCTGGTGAGGCAGCAGTTCCCACGTTCATTCCCAAGCTCTGTGCTTCAGCACCCCAGGGGGTCCAGAAGGTCCCTGCATGCTTTAGAAGAAGCCCACTGTGTCAGACCTCCTCTGAGAAGAGCCCCTCCCCTATGGAGCTCCCTCAGAGGAGAGTCCACCTTCTTTGGCAGAGACTGCAGACACTGCACCAGTGCTGACAGAATCACAGACTGGTTTGGACTGGGAGGGACCTTAAAGGTCACCTAGTCCACAGGCAGGGGCACCTTCCACTAGAGCAGGGTGCTCAAAGCCCTGTCCAACCTGGCCTTGGGAACAAGGGAAGAAGTCACCTGTGTCACCCCAAGAATCACCCAAGGTCAGCCCACCCTGTGTGTCCCAGGGTGAAAGGCAGGGGCTGGATGGCCACTCACTGGGCTCCCACACCCAGCTTAGGGTGCAGGTTGCTACCATGTGCCAGGGGCTCTAAGCCCTGGGGCAGAGCAGACGAGCTGGTTCCACATGGATCTGCTCTGCTCTCCCAGCACAAGAAGGAAGGCAAAGCTGGTCTAACCCAACCTGCCCAGGGCCACCAGGCAACGCTTCTGTGCTCACAGAGAACGCCCTTGCAGGAAACCTACTGGGCAGCAGGTCGTAGCTCAGCTGGCGGTGCAGCTTGTCCTCCAGGATCAGCAGAAGGGTGAGCTGCAGGAAGAAGAGAGGGCTCCTTACCACACCTGCATCTCCACAGGGCCAGAAGCTGCCGAGTGCCACCACCAGTAACCGCTGGCAGCGGTGGGCTGAGAACTGCCAGGTGCTGGGTGTCTGGGGCAGGGTGGTGTGAGTGTCTTGGAGGAAAGTTCTCTCAAGAGTGAGTCCACCTGCAAGTGTCCAGCTAGAAAAAAGTAGCTAAAAGATGTCCAAAGACATTGAGGTCTCCCTGCCACATGGCCAGAGGGGGCTGATGGCTTTGTTCTTCTCTGGGCTTCTTTTATGACAGAGGGAAAAGGGTAAGTGAAAGTGGTCAGACACTGGAACAGCCTGCCCAGGGAGGTGGTGGAGTCACCATCCCTGGGGGTGTTTAAAAAATTACTAGATGTGGCACTTCAGAACATGGTCATAGAGGTGTTGGGTAGAAGGTTAGACTTGATGACCTTAAAAGTCTTTTGCAACCTTAATGACTCTAAGTCCTTGGGGTCTGCAGTAAACTACCTGAGATCGACCTTAATCCCAGCCAGGTGACAGAGGTGAGTTCAAGACCTGTAGGTCTTCCCCTAGTGCCTGGCATGAAACAGGAGCTGGATACTTACGTGCCACTGGGTCTTGTCCTCGTTCAGCTCCATGTTACACTGCATCTGCACCACCTGGAGGAGGAAACAGCAGGAACCAGATGGGGTTAGAGCTGCACATGCCCAGCAAGCTCCTCTGAGTGCTTTCAGCGATGGCCAGCAGGCCAGGAGACAGAGGCCAGGGCAAGAAATGTGGCGCATGATGGTGCCCAACAACGTCTCATCGTGTGCATGACAGCAAAGGGCAAACACCAGCTCCTGCTTAAGGGGTGGAATAAACCCCATCCAGGCCATGGGCAGCAGTGGCCTGCCTGGCAGAAGACTTCACTGCTGGAAAGACTCTGGGGCTGTGGTGGGCAGCAAGCAGGACATGAGCTGCAACGTGCCTTGGCAGCAGGAGAGGCCAGCAGTGTCCTGGGGCACAGCCAGGATGTGAGGGAAGTCATTGTTCCTCTTGTTGAACTTCATCCAGGTGCTGCAGCTAATTCTGGGCCCACAGAACAAGAAGGACATTGATGAACTGGAGCAAGTTCAGGGAAGGGCCATCAGAGTGATCCTGGGCTGGAGGGCTTGTCCTCTGCTGAGAGGTTGAGGAAGCTGGGCTTGTTCAGCCTGGGGACAGGAAGGCTCTATGGGACATGACATCAGGCCCTCATTGAGGGGGCTGTGCTGCAGCACTGACCTGCTCTGCTCAGGGGTGGATTCCACAATGCCCTTAGGGTGGCTTCACCTCCCTGCAGAGGAACCTGGATGGACTGGATTGATGGGCAGAGGGCAGTGGAATGGGGTTGACCAAGGCCAAATGCCAGGCATAGCCCCTGGGTCCCACCAAGACCGTGAAGGCTCCAGGATAGGGGCAGAGGGGCTGGAAAGTGCCCAGTGGGAAAGGCCCTGGAGGGGTGGGTGACAGCAGCTGGAGAAGAGCCAGCATGTGCCCAGGCGGCCAAGAAGGCCACCAGCAGCCTGGAGGAGCCCCAGGCTGGGCAGTAGGAGCAGGGCAGGGATGGTCCTCCTGGCCTGGGGGCACTGGGAAGGCCACGCCTGGAGTGCTGGGCTCAGCTTTGGGCCCCTGACTCCAAGAAAGACCTTGAGGAGCTGAAGGTGTCCAAAGAAGGGCAAAGGAGCTGTGGAAGAGTCTGAAGAAGCAGGAGAAGGGTGTGGAGAAGTTGGGAGGAGCAGCTGAGGGAGCTGGGGGTGTGGAGCCTGGAGCAAAGGAGGCTGAGGGGAGAACTTCTGGCAGTCTGCAAGTGCCTGAGAGGAGGCTGGAGCCAGGTGGGGCTGAGATCTCTTGTGCCAAGGGCTGGGCCAAGAGGAAATGGCTTCAGGCTCCTTTCCCCAGGAGAGGTTGAGGTTGGCCATGAGGAACAATTTGTGCCCCTTGAGGCTTGTGCAGGTCTGGCCCAGGTTGCCCAGGACAGCAGTGAAGTCCCCATCCCTGAAGAGGTTTGCAAGCCATGGAGCTGTGATGCTGAGGGCCGTGGGATGGTGGTGTCCGGGCACTGCTGAGTCAGTGGTTGGACTCCATGAGCTCAAAGCTCTTTTCCAGCCCAAACAATTCTGTGAGTCTATGGTTCCAAGATCTGCTCAAACACCCTGGAGCTGTGCTGATCATTCCCTGCCTGGCAGCTCTTCCATCCCCTCCGGCAGCCTGTGGTGCCAAGGATTGAGCCCAGCTGGCATGTCTCAAGCACGCAACAGTAGTGGGATTTCAAACCTTTACCCAATGAGGCACAGAAGATGCCCAGAGCTGCTGGAGGACACGTGAGGGGGGAAGGCAGAGCCAAAGATCCCAGGCAGAGGGGCTGCTCCAGCAACTCTCAGGTGAATGGACCTCACCAGTGTCATCCCAGGGTATTGTCATAGTCCTGAGGCATCCAATGCCACCAGAAGAACAGATCTGACCAGGGCTGGAGCTCAGGGCATGGCTGAGGGAGAGGGAATCCTACAGCAGAATGCTGAGCATGAGGCCATCCACCTGCTGTCCCCACCTAGGACTGGCCTTACCTTCCTGGTTTCCACATCAAAGGGCTCTGGGGTGGGAGTCTTGGCCTTCTGAGGGTCCTCCTGGGGCTGGGAGAGCACACGGGGCAGGGCATGGGGCCTGGACACAGCGAAGTTCATCAGGGGGTAGATCCCATTCCTGGTGCAGATACAGAGTGAGGACAACCACTGAGCCCTGTCCTTCTGCAGCCCTGGCACAGCTCATCCTTGGAACTCCATGGCCCTGACCAGGGACCTGGCACGGCAGAGCAGCTGCACTGGCAGTTGGACAGCATGGTGGGGAGGTGGCCCAGGTCTGCTCTCCCCTAGGGAGACCTCAGCAGGGACTACACACCAAGGCATGCTATGAATGGGACCTTCTGCTCCAGTTCTGCCCTGGAGCCTGGCTCCAGGCTGCCCAGGTAGAGTCCCTGGGGCCCAGAGCTGGGCAGACGCACCCCCGGTCAGCCAGCACCACCCCAACCCACCTGACATCCTCCAAGAACTTGTCGAGCTCAAGGAAGGAAACCTCTGAGTACCTGAGAGAGAAAGAGGATAAAGACGACTGGGAGAGGCAGGAGAGCAGCAGTGCAGAGCTGCTGTGCTGTGAGATCAGGGCCACCANGTGATGCTGAGGGCCGTGGGATGGTGGTGTCCGGGCACTGCTGAGTCAGTGGTTGGACTCCATGAGCTCAAAGCTCTTTTCCAGCCCAAACAATTCTGTGAGTCTATGGTTCCAAGATCTGCTCAAACACCCTGGAGCTGTGCTGATCATTCCCTGCCTGGCAGCTCTTCCATCCCCTCCGGCAGCCTGTGGTGCCAAGGATTGAGCCCAGCTGGCATGTCTCAAGCACGCAACAGTAGTGGGATTTCAAACCTTTACCCAATGAGGCACAGAAGATGCCCAGAGCTGCTGGAGGACACGTGAGGGGGGAAGGCAGAGCCAAAGATCCCAGGCAGAGGGGCTGCTCCAGCAACTCTCAGGTGAATGGACCTCACCAGTGTCATCCCAGGGTATTGTCATAGTCCTGAGGCATCCAATGCCACCAGAAGAACAGATCTGACCAGGGCTGGAGCTCAGGGCATGGCTGAGGGAGAGGGAATCCTACAGCAGAATGCTGAGCATGAGGCCATCCACCTGCTGTCCCCACCTAGGACTGGCCTTACCTTCCTGGTTTCCACATCAAAGGGCTCTGGGGTGGGAGTCTTGGCCTTCTGAGGGTCCTCCTGGGGCTGGGAGAGCACACGGGGCAGGGCATGGGGCCTGGACACAGCGAAGTTCATCAGGGGGTAGATCCCATTCCTGGTGCAGATACAGAGTGAGGACAACCACTGAGCCCTGTCCTTCTGCAGCCCTGGCACAGCTCATCCTTGGAACTCCATGGCCCTGACCAGGGACCTGGCACGGCAGAGCAGCTGCACTGGCAGTTGGACAGCATGGTGGGGAGGTGGCCCAGGTCTGCTCTCCCCTAGGGAGACCTCAGCAGGGACTACACACCAAGGCATGCTATGAATGGGACCTTCTGCTCCAGTTCTGCCCTGGAGCCTGGCTCCAGGCTGCCCAGGTAGAGTCCCTGGGGCCCAGAGCTGGGCAGACGCACCCCCGGTCAGCCAGCACCACCCCAACCCACCTGACATCCTCCAAGAACTTGTCGAGCTCAAGGAAGGAAACCTCTGAGTACCTGAGAGAGAAAGAGGATAAAGACGACTGGGAGAGGCAGGAGAGCAGCAGTGCAGAGCTGCTGTGCTGTGAGATCAGGGCCACCAGGCTGGAGACAAGTCCTGGGCTCATGGCCATGGCTGCTCAGAAACCTCTCCCTGATTCTCACCTCCACTGCACTCCAGGTCGACCCTCCCTGCGGATCTCTGCCATCACTATGTTCAGGTCCAGCTCCTTGATCTTCTCCTCCACCACGTTCTCTGGCATCAGATCTGGGGTGCAGGCAGAAAGGGGCTGTCAGCTGGGAGGTCCCATCAGGTGGCCTCTGCAGCATGGCCTCCAGAGAAGCTCCTGGAGCCCCTGCCTCTCTCCCCAACTCTTCTGGGACAGTGACAAGATCTGGGATGGGGCAAGGTAGTGCCTGGGGGCTCACACTGGTTGTTGATGAAGCAGTGAGCTGCCAGCAGCTTCAGAGAGTGGACCTCGAAGAGCACACGGTGGAAGAGCAGGCTGTTGGCAGTGGGTCGCTTGTCTGGGTTGAGGGTCAGGCAGGACAGAATGAATTCCTGAGGGCCAAAGCAAAGGGATCAGCTGGAGGGGAGCCGGACAGCCCCTGCTCCAGCCTCGCCATGGCCACCACAGCTCCCCCTGGCACCTCCCAGCGGCTGCTCCCTAGGGTGAGCAGTGGACAGAGAACCAGAGCTGAGAGAAGCACCGGTGAGCAGGTCGGAGGTGTGCTGGGGGACAAGTTACCCACAGGCCAGCAACATGCAGTTGGGGCCAGGAAGACCAAGGCTCTCCTGGGGACATTCAGCAGAGTGTGGCCAGCAGGCCAGGGGAGGTTCTCCTGCCCCTCTGCTCTGCCCTGATCAGGCCACAGCTGCAGAGCTGGTGCCAGTGCTGGGCTCCCCACTTCAGCACAAACTGGGAGCTACGGGAGAGAGACCAGGGCAGGCTGGGAAGCTGCTGAGAAGACTCTCAGCAGGGAAGGTTGGGGGACCTGAGGCTGCTTAGCCTGAACAGGAGAAGACTCAGAGGAGATCTTCTCAACATCTGCAGGGTGGGGGCCAAGAGGCTGGGGTCAGACTCTTCACAGTGATGCCCAGGGACAGACCAAGGGGCACCAGGCACAAACTGGAAGCCAGGAGGTTCCCTCAGGAGCAGCCTCTTGGCTTGGAGGGTTGCAAGCCCTGGAGCAGGCTGCACAGAGAGGTTGTGGAGTGTCCTTGTCTGGAGAGCTTCCAAAGGCATCTGGGCACTGGGATCCTGGGCACCTGATCCTGCTGGAGCAGGGGGGTTGTACTGGGTGAGCTCTAGAAGTCCCTTCCAAGCTGACACACCGGTGCCAGCTGCACTCACCCGCATGTTGGGATCGTCCAGTGAGTGCCGTGCCCGCGTGATGGCCTCCTCGGAGACCCGCGTGTCGCCATTGCTCTGGATCTCCAGCACCGCCATCTGCGGAGCAAGCAGCCCATGCACACTTCAGCACAGCCAAGCCTTGGCACAGTCCTTCAGGGCCTCCCAAAGGGACATCCTCCAGCAGGTGCTCACCAGGACCCACTGCCCAGCCAGGCTCTGGACCTCCTGTGCTTCCCAGGGCTCCCAGGCCACTGGGTCCCTGCCATTGAGGCCCGTTTCTGGCCACTTCTGGGCTGCTCACAGGTCCGTGGTGGGGCAGACATGGGAAGCACTGGGCAGAACAGGTCTATCCTCCGCCTGGGCAAGCTAAGCTTAGGGCAGCAGGGCCTGCTGTAGCAGCATGGTCTGTGCCTGTCCTGCTAGGGCTGCTAGCACCATCCCTGTGCCCTCCTGCTAGGGCTTCTACAGCCAAGGAGGAAGAGAAGGCACCAGCAAATTTGGCCAAGAGGCACCAGCTGGGCATGGCAGGGGTGAGCTGAGCTGCTGCCTCCAGGGCAGGGTAGGCCAGCAGCAGGAGATGTTCTGGTGACCCCAGGGAGGTGCCTCCATTACTGCAGGAGACCTCCAGCTCACAGCCAGGTCTAGAAAGGACAAGGAGACTCCTGGGGAAGGTACCCAGGCCACCGCAGTGCCCAGCAGCTGCTCTGTGCCCAGAGCTGGCTTCAGTTCCATACCTCCAGGGCACACATCCCGAAGGAGAAGATGTCCACGGCTGTCCCATCTGTCTTCTCTGCAAAGCCAAGCCAGGACCACCTCAGCTCACCCGATCTGGGTGGCATTTGCCAGGCTTTGAGGTGCTCCTGAGCCATGAGCGGAGCCACCTCTGTCCAGAGCCACCCCTGGTCCTGCTGGGCCCCTGTGCCCCACCAGTGACTGCCACAGCAGTGCCCACTCCATGCTGGCTCCACATCCTGCTGCCCACCAACTAACCCCAAACTGTATCCACAGTGGTGTTAGGGTCGTGTGGCACCTCTTGGTTACTTGTGGCCAACACTAACAGCTGTGACTGCACCCACTGATCCTGCAGACCCCAGCACCTGGCACAGGGCATCCCCCTGTCCTGCACCCACACCTGGCACAGGACCCCCTGCATCCCTCTGTGCCCACAACTGGCATAGGACCCTCAGGATCCCTCTGTGTCCACACCTGGCATAACACTCCCCACATTCCTCTGTTCCCACACCTGGCATAGGACTCCCCGCATCCCTCTGTGCCCATGCCTGGCACAGGACCCACTACGTCTCTCTGCACCCACACCTGGTACAGGATGCCCCATGCCCCGCAAGCCCACAGCTGGCACAGGTCCCCTCCTGCAGCCCCCTATGCCCCCTGGTACGGGCACTCACGGCCATACTCCGGCGGGAAGAAGTGCAGGTTGCGCAGCTCCTCCCTCTCGATCCTGATAGGGCTTCGCAGGTCGTCGGGCAGCGCTGCGGTGGGAAGGGGACACCTCCGGCACTGACCCCTCGGAGCTGTCCCCCAGGGGGCTGTGTGCCCTCTCGCACAGCAGGACCACCCATGGGCACCCTTCTGCTCCGAAGTCCCAGAAGGACAGAGGTCCCAGGAGGTCTGTGTGTTCTCTTGCCCACCCAGATTACCTATGGGTACCACTCTGCTCCCAGGTCCCAGAGGGTCAAAGGTCTCAGTGGGTCTCTGTGCCCTCCTGCCCACTCAGACCACCCATGGGCACCCTTCTGCTTCCATGTCCTGGCTGCCTGCAGGGCCCAGATGCTTCTCAGAGGCACCATGCCCCATGGTGAGAGGAACCCTTGGAAGTTTGGAAGGGGTTGGAAGCAACCTCTGGAGATCATACATCAAAGCCCCTGCCAGAGCAGAGGGAGATTGACCCAGGGATGGGACCAAGGTGGCAGTAAGAGGTAACAAAGGGGCACTCACCATTTGCAAACACCCGGTGCCAGACTGCCAGGCAGCGCCAGGGCAGGCACATGAGAGGCAGGGAGTGGAGGAGAGAGAAAAGAAGGTTCCAACCCTTGCTCACCATCACACCACCATCCCATGCCACCCCAACACCACCTCAAACCACCTCATACCACCTCAACACCACCCAGCACCACCATAACACCACCTCGAACCACCTCACACCACCCCAAAACCACCCCACACCAACCCACATGACCCCACACCACCCCAACATCATCTCACACCACCCAACACCACCCCACACCACACCACCTCACATGTTCCCATGTCCCTCAGTGCCAGCTCCCCCGCAGCGGGTGCCCACCGGAGCCGATCTTTATGAGTCCGTTGTGCTGGATGAAGATGGTATCACTGGTGAGGTTGCCATGGATGATGGGAGGCTCACAGGAGTGCAGGAAGCTGGGGGGCACAGACCTGCCCTGAGCACCTCACTTGTGTCCAGGGGCAGACAGAGCAGTGCCAGCAGTGTCAGCCATGCCCTCCTTACCTGAGGGCAGACAGGATCTGGGTGCACCAACGCTTCCAGGCCTAGGGCAGAGACCAGAGCTCCCATCAGTGCCCAGCAGCTGCACCTGGTCCCTGCCACTCATGGCCTAGGGGGACATCTGGCCCACACAGCCCCACAAAGCTGCTCCCCAGGGTGGATGCCAGACGCTGTGCCAGCCTTAGCAGCCTACTTCCCAGCCCCAGCCTGGAGGACACCACCAAGTGTTGGTGGGAGCAGAGGCAGTAAATGCCAGCTCTGGCAATAGGGTGCATGGTGCTCAGCAACAGCTAGAGCAGTGCCAGGCTGGTACCAGGCTGAGCTCTACCCTCCCTGAGTCTCAGAAGTGTGACCCAGGTTCCCAGCCAGTGGAGCCCTGCCTGCAGAACCCATGCCAGACCCACAAGAAATGGGTTTGCAGGTGGCTCTGGTGCCTCTAGCCCAAGCCCTGGTCCCTTGCTGAGGCTGGTGGAGAAGCAGTCCCCTCCTGAAGCCCAGGCAGCAGCAGAACCTCGCTTCTGCAGCTTCCAGAAGGTTCCCCACTCTTGGGGCAGGTCCTAGCAGCAGGATCCCATCCTGGGCTGTCCTGGGAAGCTCTGCTCTTGTTCTGACCACCACCAAGGTGCCCCCTCCCTACAGCAGAGATTCTCTGGGTAACTTGGGGAGCAACCACACCTTGTTCAACCTTCTAAATGACCAGAGACCTTTTCCATGCCAGCGGGTACTGAGCTGCCCAGCCACGTCCCCAGGGCCCCCTGTGCTGCTCCCAGGAACCCACCCTGGCGTTCATGGCCTTGTGGTTCTTCTTGGTCTTCTTCAGGAACTGCTTCAGGCTCCCCGAGGACACATACTCCGTGATGAAGATGACCTGGCAGGGAAGGTCAGCACCAGCTCCCTGGAGTTCCTGCCCTGTCAGCACCCTGGGCTGCTCCAGTGGGCAGCACAGAGCCCTGGCAGGGTGACAGGCAGGGCTGGAATCCCCCTCTGGATGCCACTGGTGTCCCTCCCCCAGCCTGGAGACCCCTCCAGATCCTCTGAGCCCTCCCTACCCGAGCCTTCAAGTCCTTCACATCCAGCCAGTACTTGTGCAGCTTCACAATGTTGGGGTGATCCACCAGCACCAGCTGCTCAAACATAGTCTTGATCTTCTCCTGTGGGCAGAAGAGGACAAGGGGAGGGTGCCAAGAGGACATCTTTGAAAGTGAGGAGACCCACATCTCGGGAGGGGGTTGTGCCCTCAGGCACAGGAAAGCTGGGTTTGGCCAGCAGCAGACAAGGGAGCTGCCTCTGAGAGGCCAGGGAAGGCTCAGTGCCAGGGAGATGAGAGCACAGCATGAGGTGGACCACCACCAGCCACCAGCTATGCTAGGGCAGGTGAGCACTGAGCCAAATAGGACACTGATCAAGGTGTTCCAGGCACCACAGGCACCAGTGATGCCCAGGGCTGGTAGGCAAGGACACTGCTGGGTAAGTAGCACCAACCTCATGAGCTTTGAAGGCCTTCTTGTCAGTGAAGAGCAGCTCATTCCAAACCACTTCCACACCCTCCTCTGTGTCCATGGCCAGGAAGGTGCTCTGGATGCCAGGCATGTTGCCCTGGTTCACCTGTGGGCATGGGAAGCAGTGAGACAGCCTGGCTGTGCCCTGACCACAGCCACCAGGCTACTGGAGGCACATCCTGTGGGAATATGGCCCTGAGGTCTCTGCTGGAGGATTGCAGGGTGAGGGGAGCAAACCCCTACCCACTGCCTGTCCTGCCCTCAGGGCCTGCCTGCTCAGCAGCCTGGGCACTGCAGCAGCTGGCACCATATCTCCAGGCACTGAGCACACAGAGAGAGCCAGGATGGGGGCAGCTCCTGTGCCAGTTGCTCTCCTGAGTGTATTCAGCACAGTGAGGTTCTTCCACCTTCCTCACCCTTCTCTAAGTCATGGAATGCTTTGGGTTGGAAGAGACCTTTAAAAGCTCATGGAGTCCAACCACTGACCCAGCAGTGTCAGCGCACCACCAAACCACGGGCCTCAGCACCACAGCTCCACAGCTCTGAAACCCCTCCAGGAATGGAGACTCTACCAATGCCCCAAGTTTGGCACAAGNACAGCCCTAATGCAAGTGCTCAGCATGGGCATTGCTGGGCACAGTGGGGCACAGCCCAGCTCTCACCCACAAGATTCCCCCAGTCCCAGACTGGTCGGGTGGGAAGAGACCTCTGGAGCTCACCCAGTGCAGCCCCCTGCTCCAACAGGGTCACCCACAGCAGGTGCCCAGGATCCCAGTGCCCAGGTGCCTTTGGAAGCTCTCCAGACAAGGACACTCCACAACCTCTCTGCGCAGCTTGCTCCAGGGCTTGCAACAGTCCAAGCCGAGAGTCTGCTCCTCAGGGAACCTCCTGGCTTCCAGTTTGTGCCTGGTGCCCTTTGGCCTGCTCCTGGGCACCACTGGGAAGAGTCTGACCCCAGCCTCTTGCCCCACACCCTTTAGCTCTTGCTGAGCACTGAGAAGATCTCCTCTGAGTCCTCTCCTGTCCAGGCTCAGCATCCTCAGGTCTCTCAGCCTGTCCTCTTCAGAGTCTTCCCAGCCTGCCCTGGCCTCTCCCCACTATGTGCTGAAGTGGGGAGCCCAGCACTGGCCCCAGTTCTGCAGCTATGGCCTGAGCAGGACAGAGCAGAGCAGACGGGTAGGAGAACCTCCCTTGACTTGTTGGTGACACTCTGCTGAGTGCCCCCCAG
>WBNM01039357.1:0-18573 GCA_013399055.1 Ramphastos sulfuratus | reverse complement strand
AACTCTGCTATGAAGACAGGCTGAGGGAGCTGGGGTTGTTCAGCCCAGAGCAGAGGAGGCTCCAAGGAGACCTAATAGCAACCTTCCAGTACCTGAAGGGGGCTACAAGAAGGATGGAGAGAGATTATTTACAAAGACCTGTGGTGATAGGATGAGGAGCAATGGCTTCAAACTTGAGAAAAGCAGATTTAGATTGGATACTAGGAATAGGTTCTTGACTATGAGGGCGGTGGAACACTGGAACAGATTGCCCAGGGAAGTGATTGGGGCCCCATCCCTGGAGATATTCAAGGTGAGGCTCAAGAGGGCTCTGGGCAACCTGATCTAGTTGAGGATGACCCTGATGACTGGCAGGGTGGGGGTTAGACAAGATGACCTTTGGAGGTCCCTTCCAGGTCAGACCGTTCTATGATTCTATGATTCCATGGAGTCAGTGGGCACACATCACCTCCATGTCATGGTGTGCTGGCAATGGCTGGGAGTGGGGCAGAGGGACTAAAAGGTCACTGCCTACTCCACGGTCATGTTAAAACCTTTTCTGATTTCAATTCCTCCAGACATTATATATAGCTCTGAGCTGGGGCAGGATGTGCAGGAAGGACATTATTGGACAAGAGGAACAGCTTTCAACAGCTTCAGAGTGCGACAAATACAGGGAAAAATTCCTCCTCTGGGTCCCCATCACTGCAGGGGTCTACTGTAATCGCTCTTGGGGAGGGGTCAGAGGAAGGGGGTGTCATATAGCTGCTTGGCGTGCTGCAGCTGCTGTGTCGCAAGCTGTTTTCCAGGGTGGAGGGGGAAGGAGCGGCACGTCCTAGCCGTCCAGAGCAGGACCCTTGCAGTACCTGAGCCAGCAGATGGCAGCATGAAATCCTGCCGGGACCCGCTGCCGCTTCCACCTCCATTTCGCAGTCATAGAACCGTTTCTGTTGGGCAAGGCATTTAATACCATCTAGTTCAGCCATTATCTAACTCTACCAAGACTGCTGATAAACCATGTTCCTTAGAACCACATTTTGCGTTTTAAAACATCTCCATGGACGAGGATTCAACTACCTTCCTGGGGAGCCTATTCCAGTGGTCGATAACCCTCTAGTGAAGAAGTTTCTTCTAATATTCAACCTAACCCTCTCCTGTTGTGACTTGAGGCCATTTCCTCTCACCCTATCACTTGTTACTTGGGAGAACAGATGAACACTGTCCTTGCTCCAGCCTTCTTTTGGGTGGTTGCAGAGGGTGAGGTTGAAGCACTGCCCTTGCAGCAACCCTCAGCCTCCTTTTCTCCAGACAAAGCTAGGGTTCCCTCAGCTACTCCTCGTAAGACCTGTTGCCCTTCTCGGGATCATCTCCATCACACTGATGTCTTTCTTGTAGGGAGTGGCCCAAAACTGAACACAGTACTCAATATGTGGCCTCACCAGTACCAAGTACAGGGGGACAATAACTTCTCTAATCCTGCTGGCCACACTATTCCTGATACAGGCCAGGGTGCTGTTTGCCTTCTAGGCCACCTCAGCACACTGTTGGCTTGTGTTCAGCTGGCAGTCAACCAACACCTCCAGGTCCTTTTCTGCTTGCCAGCTTACCAGACACTCTGCCCCAAGCCTGTAGCATTGCATGGGGTTGTTGTGACCCAGATGCAGGACCTGGCACTTGACCTTGCTGAATTTCATACAACTGGTCTCAGCTCATCGATCCAGCCTGGAGAAAGCCTTACACCCTCCAAAACGAGCCTGCCAGCTTCTGCCCAGGCCTGCTATATCTGGAGCAAGAGTGACCTCAGCAGCCACAGGAGTTGTTTAAAACGGCCACCTCCAGGAGCAGGAGGCAGCTTTGCCTGTTTCAGACCCTGCCCTTCTGTGCCTTTGGGTTCCAGCACATTTTCTCTTGCTGAAACTGCCCAGTGCATGCAGGTGTCACTGGAAAGGGGTTGTGTGATTCAGCCTTGCTGCACTGCCCCTGTGGCGGGTGCTTTGTGGAGGGACACAGGGAGGACCCCAAGGCATGCTGCATAGGGAGCCTTAAAGGCACAAGAGGAGCAGACGGCTCAGTTTGCGTGCCGCAACATTTCTCTGGTTAGGACAACCCCGTGCCCGCTCCACGCCCTCTTGCACGGCGAGAGGGGAGGATGGGGGAAGGCGACAGAGGCGAAGGGAGGATGGGGAGCTTTGCCCTCGCTTTGCATCGAGGGGGCGACTCCCTGATCACGGAAGGCAATGCGGGAGGGGCGGCGATGCCCCAGCCGTGGTGCAAGATAGAACCAGTAGTGTGCCAAGCCCCAGTCGCCCAAGAACCAGCCGGATATCAGCCGCCCCCCAGGCCGCCGTCAGGACTCGAGCACACCTACCTCCGCCCACCTCCTCCCTCCGCGCTGCACTGGGATGGGCGCTTGCTCCGCCTGCCCCCTGCGATTGGGTAGGACGCTCCTCGGCTACGCCCCTGCTTCTCACCTCTGATCTCTTATTGGCTACCCTGATGTCACTCTAGTTCTTGCTGCGCCCCACTGATACTCCCCCGTGATCCCTTCGTAATCTCTCTACCGGCACCCGCGGCGCCACGGCGTGGTCAGCGCAATCCCCTACACCCCGCTGCGCCGCCGCGCATCTTCACTGCACTCCACTGCAATCTCACTGCACCCTTACAGCTGCCCCGTACAACTCCATTACACCTCACTAAACTGCACTGCATCCTCATTGCACCCCGATGCACCCTCACTGCACCACCTTCTGCACCGCATCTGCACTCGCACTGTGCCCTGTTGCACATTTAGTCTAACCTTCCCAGTTCCTGGTACCTACACGCTGCTGTCTTCCACGCTACCTCCAATATCACCCCATGTACGCCTGATCTGAACCCCTCAGAACACACTACTGAAGGCCTTCCTGCAACCACACCCTCCTCTGCAGCCACCTCCATCCCATCCCAGGGCACCCCTCAATGCACTTCGTCTCTGGCCACGGACTCCATGGCCATGGCCCACGGACATCCCCATGTCTGTCTGTGGGAATAACCTTCCCCACTACCACACTGCCCCCAGGGCTTGGTGAACAGGAGCCATGGGATCCTAGAACTGGAGGGAGGAGTATGCAGCCTCCACTGGGGAGCACAGCAGGATGGCAGGGAGCAAGGAAGGATGGTGGGGAGTGTGGTAAGATGATGATCACAGCAGGGTAGTGGGGAGCACAGCCCAAATTTCTCCTCTCCTCGCAGCCTCAATGGTTGCAAGCAGTGGTGCTCAAGAAGGGACAACCCACCTTTCTCCTGCATTCACCCACCCACTCTCATCAGCCACAGAGAAGAAAAGCCAGAACAGAGTCATTTGAAGCTATGACTTCTGGGGCCAGAGCTGCTGGTCAGCAACCTGCCACATTCTGCTAACTGCCTGGCAGAATAGATGATGGTTTGTGTGTGCCTGTCCAAACGTCAGCCCCACAGGGGCCTGGTTCCATGCCCACTGTGTCATGGGTTGAGCATGCCTGTGCTGCATATCGCTTCTTTCTGACCCAGGGTGCACAGCTGGCATGGGACAAGAGACCCTGCTACAGGACCTGATAGGCTTTCCCTGCACTGCGCACCCACATGTCCCCTCTGTCAGATGCTGGCTGGGCTGTGATGTTGCTGCTCACTAGCATCGTAACACCTGCCATCACCCAGCCAGCTTGCTGGCGAGTCCCATGGACCATGCCCCACGCCTTGGACACAAGTGAGGTAAATCTAGAGGACACAGGGTACCCTGTCAAGACCCTGGCAGACAGTGTTTCTGCTGGGGCATCCATATACTGGAGGCAACAGTGTGCCATCACATGCAGAAGGGCAGTAGTTCAGGGATATCTTGCTGGGGAGCTACAGGAACATGTGTTGCAAACACCTTGGTGGCTGTGCATAACAACAGCACTGGCCTTGCCACATCAAGAGTAATAACTGTTTCAATCACCCATCTCCCTGGCTGGTCTTGACCTGGGATGGACTGGAATCTGTTGCTCCTCTTCTTCTGGGAGATGTGGCAGATCACCCAGCAAGTTGTATGTGTCATGGCAGGACTGCTGTCCTTAAGTCTACTTGTCCTACACCAGCAGGATGAGTTACATCCTCTCCTTCAAAGTGGAGATTCTAGAGGCAATCGACATGTCTGCCCCATCTCCATGGTAGATATGGGTATTCTGGTGGAGGTGACGGGTACATGCAAGAGCCAGTGACCGCTTTGCCAAGCACAACACGTCTGCAGCTATTGTTACCTGATCGTGATCCCTGAGGGGAGGCTTACCTCAGTGTGCTGCAAGTCCTCACCATCAGCTGTGGCTGCCCCAGCTCACCACCTGGGAATGACCCACTAAGGACCTAGGAACAACAGCTACAGCATGTGCTGCCTCCCCAGCCTCAGTGCTGCCAGCCATCACCTACCCTGGCTCCTTTCCTTGTAGAAGGATGAAGGCTGCGCTCCTCAGCCCCAAGAGCCCTGCTCCTCTCCACAGCCTGGCAGCATGTTGTCCAGACTGAGGTCATGCTGGCACAGATGAATGCCACTGAGAGGGCTGGGACAGAGAACATCTGCATTGTGGTCTGTGGCCTGGAAGTTTCTCAGAGGCTGTAGCTGAGTTCCCCCTCTGCTCATCTCGAAAGTGAGAAGGGGAACATCTCCCAGAGAGGGGGAAAGAATTGCTCAGTTATCATCACTGGTACAAAAGCTATTTGTAATTTTATTAAAATGTCTTTCTTCTATAAAATTCCAAAATA
Organism: Ramphastos sulfuratus; assembly: GCA_013399055.1. NCBI lineage: Eukaryota > Metazoa > Chordata > Aves > Piciformes > Ramphastidae > Ramphastos > Ramphastos sulfuratus. The sequence continues at coordinate 13,839 of WBNM01039357.1, read as the reverse complement.
CCTGGGGCCTCTGCTATAAAGATTTGTCACATCTGCATAGCAAAGCTTTGGCCCTGTGGCAGGTGGCACTCACAGAGGTGTGCAGCTGGTGGTAGGGGGCATCTGAGGCTCCTCTTTGTGATCAGAGGAAGAGTGGGGAGTGTCAGTGGAACAGGGCACCCCAGAGCCACCCTCGAAAAGGGACATGTGGGGCATGTAGTGGCTTAAGGGGCTGGGATGCATCTGTGGACGGAGCAGGAGTTGGTGCAGGGTCTCTCCCACCTGCACCAGGCTGTGGGAGAGGAGGTGGAGATGGGAGACGGTGTCACTGGCGAGGCTTTCCAGCAGTGCCTGCTGTTGCCGTGACGTCTGCAGGATCTGCACCAGAAGCTGCTGGACACTTTGGAGCAAGCCTGTCACGCCAGAGCCTGCAGTGAGAAGGAGTCAGTGGCAGCAGCCTTCACCACGGATGGCTCTGAGAGCTCAGTGAGGATACAAGGAAGCTGCTGCATGAAGGACCCACCATGCAGGCTTGCATATGATGCTTCTTCACCTGCTAGCAGATGCTCACTCATGGTAGCTGTTCTGGGTGAGCCTAGGGCTGTACTGGCCACTGGCAGCATATGGTTTCCTCTTCCTGTCCCTGGGGATGTCTCGTCAGGAAAACCTGCCACAATGGTTTGGTATGATGGGAGCAACCAGAGTGCTGGAGCCACCCAAGCCCCATACTCAGCCTGACTCTGATGCAGAGCCCTGGGAGGGCATGGCCTGCGTGAGCCCCTGCCCTCTGTCTACATGGGCAGGGAGAACAGAGCTGTCCTCTGGAGCAGGGGCACTTGCTCAAAGTTGAAGACACTTACTAGCCTTTTGCTCATCTCTTTCCTGCTTTAAGGCAGTGTGACAACCTGGAAGGAAAGCAGACACAGGTCGTGAGCTGCAGCTACTTTCTGCCCTGAGGTGTATAAACACAGTGGCCTGGGCATGGTACTCACCCAGGACAGGAAGGGGCAGGAAGCAGCAACCAGTGTCTGCAATGAGAACCGTATCAGGCCCTGCTTGTGGGGCTGAAGTTTACTGAGCTGAGTGGGGCAAGGAAAGCCTTATGTGGCACAACAGCGGGAGTAGGTGGCACTCCAGCGACGTGTTCCCCACTGGCTGCTGTGAGAGAGCAGAAAGCAGAGACGCGTCGTTTGACAGGACCTGTCAGGAGGTCATCACCAGCCTGGTATCTGCCTGGCTTGCCCCGGCCAGCCCCGCAGCCTGACATGCCCTAGCCACAGCTTCACAGCACGCTGCACGGCCCCAAAGCATTTCATGAGCTAGACACAAAAGCAGGAGTCACTCACCCACCACTGCAATGCTGCCAGCTCTGGGCTGGAAGGCAGCAGTGGCATAGCAGCACACAGCAACGCTACACAACAGATTAGGACTGGAAGTCAAGGAGAATCCTACATCCACTTGAAACTGCAGGGGGAATTGAGGGAAACAGAAGGTAATTACCTGGTGAGGGATGCTGGGTGGTGTACCTATGCAAATCAGACCCAGCAACGTTTCCTGCATCACCTCAGTGCCAAACCTCCAGGAAGCACGCACAGCGATAAGGGTGCAGGATCCACTCCTGGGTGGGCTGCAGGGCAGGGAAGCTGCAGGCACCTCTGGCCCTCAAGCCCAGTCCTAAGTCATCTGAAGCTCAGGAAACGGGCAGACAGGACATGCCAAAGGAAGGGGAGTCATATTCCCACAGTGCCATACAGCCTTTGAGAGGCTCCTGAGCCACGGGGCAAACAGTGGCCTTGCCAAGCCCTCAGGCTAGGTCAGAGCCTGGGAGCCCTTCCTGGTCTATCCCAGACATCCCCATTCCCTCACTCTCTGGGGCTGATTTGGAGCCAAAGCCTCTGGAGAGAGAAGTCCCAGCACTCCTATAGGCAAGCGTCCCTTCTGAAGCACTTGTGATTGGCCTTCTGACCTCTTAAGCCCTCCACTCCCATCATGCTGTCATGGGCTTGGGCTGGAGCCGTGGCTGTGCAGCCTGGTGCAGCGGGGCAGACTGGTACTTACACGTCTCTGCCTCGTCCTTCACACACTGCAGCAGCGGGGACAGCAACACACCTGAGGAATCCCTGCCAACATCATCCTCTGCAGAAGGAGGGTAAGGAGGTGCAGAAAAGAGCTTTACTAACCAGGAGATGTGGGCTGCCTGCCGCCTGACAGCCAGGACAAGCTGCACTCTGATTGTCTGAGCCCATGAGTACCTGTAGGCTCTGGTGAGGATGAAGAACGGGTGGCAAGAGTTGACCTGTGCTTCCTGGGCAGCTGCTTCACCAGGTCTTGCAGCAGAGAAAGAGATCGACAGGCTCTGAGTGCTCATGCAAAACCAGTGCTCCTCCCCTATACATCCAGCCACTGTGCCAAGCCCACCTGCCTGTCTCTGGCACCTACCTGGCATCCTGCGCTCACCGAAGACGGGCCGCCCAGCTGCCTTCCAGATGCTCTTCATGGCCTGGTAGTGTGGGGGCAAGCGGGGCGAGTGTTGTCCTGCCCTCCGGCGTGTCTCCCGCTCCGAGTGGAAAGCCTGCTTGAGCGCCTTCCACTTGGAGCGGCACTGAGCCACGCTGCGCCCGTAGCCGGCAGCCGCTAGACCCCGGGAGATTTCCCGCCACAGAGCCTCGTTGGGTCGCGACGTGGAGGCCATGAGCAGAGTGGCCTCCCCCGAGCCCTCCACCAGCGCCAGGAGGCTGCTGACCTCTGCCTGCGTCCAAGCTCGCCCACGGGGCATGCTGCTCGGGGGTGCCAGGGCAAAGGTCAGTCCTGGGCCGGCAGTGAGGCTAGGATGGGCAGGAATGAGCCCCGGGGCTCGGCCGGTTGCTTCCGAGGACGCGCCGGGAACCTGTCGCACCGCGCCGGGACTGCCGCAAACTGCAGTGAGAGCTTCACCGGAAGCCGCCGGGGGCTGCACTGGGGGCTGCACCGGGAGCAGGGCCGAGGGTCACCGGGAGCCACACCGCCGGCTGCACTAGGACTGCTCCTGCGCTACACCGGTAGCCGCGCCGGGAGGTGCCGGGAGTCGTACCGAGCATGTGCAGCCTCAGGAGGAGCCGCTGGGAAACGTAGTCCTGTGCGCACCACCCCGGCGGAGGGGCGTCGTTGCTTGCCCGTAGGCATGCCCACCCGGCCCGGCCACTGGGGGGGAAGGTGGGCACGGAGGCCAGGAGATGCCCATCATGGCAGCCCTCGAGGCTTGGGGCAGGGAAAAAGCACCTCCTGCATTCCAGGTTTGAGATGCAGCTGCCGCCGCGTTCGTCCATGTGTGGAGTTCTGAAGTTCTCACGACAGGAAGCGCAGAGGAGGGCCAGGAATATGATCAGAGGGCTGGAGCACCTCTCCTACGAGGACAGGCTGAGGGAATTTTGTCTGTTTAGCCTGGAGAAGGGGACCTACAGGAAGGCTGGGAAGGGACTGTTTAGAAGAGCTTGTAGCAATAGTATCAGAGACAATGGTTTTAAACAAGAGCAAGGTAGATTTAAGTTGGACATTAGGAGAAAGTTTGCCCAGAGATGTGATGGAGGCCCCATCCCCGGAGACATTCGAGGTTAAACTTGGTGGGGCCCTGAGTAACTTCCACTACTCACTGCAGAAGGGTTGTCAAGCTGACCTTTGGGGGTCCTTTCCAACTTGATGCATTCTGTGATTCTATTCAAAAAGGCAGCAGAAACCACATATGAGCAAACATATTGTGGCCTCACAGCTGGGTGCTCTGCTCCCAAAAATGCCCAGGTCCCCTGCACAGTCACTAGCATAGATCTGCTGAGCAGTGAGGGATGAGGGCAGGGAAAGCAGCCTCCTTGTGGTTGCCCAGTCCGGCCATGTCCAAGTGGGCATGTATCCCCACCACCTGCTGTCTTGAAGCTGGGGGTTTGAGATTCCTCATGCTGGGAACATTTGGCTGCTGGTCTTGCCAGGACTCCCCCTTGACTCAGACACAGGCAGCACTGTGACTCCCCAGGGTTGTAGGCCAGGTGGTGCCTCTGGGGACCTTGCCAGGACTTGACACTTTCCATTTTGCATCACAGGCGTCTGCCACAGGGGGCTGGGAGGGGGTTGCCACTTCCCCTGTGGGGCCCAGAGCAAGAGACCAAGGGAGGGATGGATGAGGGGGTCACGTATGCTGACCTGCGCTTGCCCCCCACACCAGGTAATGGCATGCTGCTCTCTGCCCCTAGCACCCCTGGCAGGTTCCCTGCCCTCCTGCAGCACCTTGACTTCTGCGCGGTGTTCCTCCAACCCTGCTCCCCCCGTTCTCTCCTCTTGGATATCCTCTCCCAAACAGGTCCTCTCCAGACCCCTGCTGTCTGCTCTCAGGGTGGGGGGCAGGAAAGGGCTCAAGGGCAGAAGATGCTCATTGCAACTCAGTGCCACAAGTGCACACAGGCTGCTCTGCTTTCCCTGCCCTGTGCCAGGCACTGTCTGCAGGGAGACAACTTCTAGGAAGATCAAAGTGCTGCAAACAGGCTTGCCCACAGTTTTCTGGATTCCACTGCTGCCTTCTGAGACCCTGCCCAGGTTTTCCTGGGCTACTGTACCCCCCAAGCCTGCAGGTCCCAGATTAACTCCTTTTCTCAGCTTCTCAGGAGTCAGTGCAGCTGTCCTGGTGCTGGGCAGCCCTCAGCCTTGCTCTCCTCTCACTGCTGCTTCTGTTGGCACAAATCATCCTTGTTGTACTGATCTTCCACTGTGAGTACCTGCTTGTTCCTAGAACTGTTTAGCCGGGGTTTTTGGGTCAGCGTTGGCATCATAGGGCCCACATACGGAGCTGCAGCTACTCCATGAAGCTGGGCTTTCCTACTTCAAGCTAAGGGCATTGTGGGTTCTGGGACATACAGAAAAATTGGTGAGGCAATACTTTATGTGCCTAGCTGAGAGAAGAAGGTGGAGAGACAGCATGGGCTCAGGGACAGTCCTGGGGCACCCCATTCCATTGCATGGTGACAAAATGAAGAGAAGAGAGAGAGCAGTGACACTGAAACTGAAAGGCAGAAGCACTTTCCCCGAAAGCCTGTTGTGTGATGGGCTCCCAAGCACAGCAAGGACCTTTTGGGCTTGTCTGGCAGTCACCTAAAGGGAGGGACACCCTCATCTGTGACTGTGGAGCTGTCGCATGGGAGATGGCACTGAGTTCTCATGGAAGCAGGAGCAAACGGTTGGCGGAGACACTCCTGTGCTCTTCTCTAGATTTAGGACCACAGGCGAGCTGCACTCATGGTTCCTGGAGCATGGAGGAAAACCCCTGCTATGGGCAACAGACACTGTAAGGTAGGAGAACCTGGTGGGCTCCTTTGTGTGGTTTGAAGAGGGCCTAGCTGCTCCTTTTCAAAGGCAGGAATTGTCCTTACTCCAGAACATGCTCCCCATACAAGTCTTCCTTCACCCTCATGGCATGAAGAGCTGCCCCACTGCTGCTGGACAGGCTGCATTACTGTTACACCTTTGGAAGAGATGACACCAGCAGAGCTTGGCATGCTGGGCATGCCACTAGCACTGTGCTTGTGGCTGTCACAAGCATGGTGTGACAGGAAGCCCTGGGCTATTTCTTTCAACTGGTCTTTCTGGTGAATGTGAACTCTTGACTGTGTTCCCAGTGATTTGAAAGTGATACTTGTGTCACACTTCCCAAACCTGGAGCTCTCCTTCCTTCCCCACTTGCCTGATGCCAGCACCTTTGTGTAAACAATATATCATCCCTGAGGCTGGGATGTGTGACCTGGGCTCCAGAGTAAGGGCATGCAGAATGTCCTCTCTTCAAGGCAGCCGTAGGAGGACAGTGGTCTGTACCCTTGCTGCCCCTCATCATCCTCCTGTCTTTTGAGCTAGGGGCTGGTGGCTGCCCTGCCCCAGCTGTTCCCATAGGCTGTCTTTTGGTGTGCAGGGCAATGCCAGTTCTGCCCATCTGGCTGGCTCTGGGATGCAGGGCAGTGCTACTACTTCTCCTCTGCCAAAAAGAGCTGAGAGCAAAGCAGAGAGGACTGCTGCTCCAGAGGGGCACAGCTGGTCACCATCTGAGCCAACGCCACCCTGGTAAGTGCACCCAGCCTGGCTACATTGGGCTACATTGGTGACCACCTCAGGGTCTCTCAGCAGTCACTCAGCATCATCTTAGCTTCCTGGCTCTGGCTCACATACCCAAAGCCCAGCCAAACCTCCAGGCAGGGAGACAGCTATGCTGTGGCCATACTGTGCTGCCCGCATAACTAACTGCCTGTCTGGGGCTGGCTGTCCCCCAGTGGAGGTCATGTAGATCCTCTCCTGCACTAGACTTTCCTGGTGCGTACAGCAAACATGGAGGTCTTCCACATGGGGCTGAAGTGGGATGGCTCCTGGTCTGATTGGAAGTGGCTGGATGGCACTGCACTAAAAGGGTGAGACTGTCAGCTTTTCCGCAGCTAGGGCTGCAGAGAGTCCAGCATCAGGGCTTGGGGTGGTGACAGGGAGACAGGCAGCCCACTGGCATACAAAGATATGGTCCCTGTTTTTGGCCATCTTTTGTCTTCCTAAGGCCCTACTGAGGCATTTTAGTGAAGGGAGGGAAGGTTTCAGGGGCATGTCCCAGCTGTCTGGGGGAGAGGCTGGGGGAGTTCCCCGAAAGTAGGTTCCCAAAGTTTACCTGGCAGAGCTGGTGCTGATCCTAGCCAGGAGGAATCTGGGGATGCTACATGAATAACAGGGCTGGGGCCTGCTGTCAAGCAAGCAGAGCTGGGGGGCAGGGCAGATTAGAGCATACGTCCTAATTGGAAGAAGGGTAGCAGGGCACAGTGCTCCATGGAGGAGGCAAGCCTTGCCCCCACAGCACCTCTGTGCAGCCTCCAGTGTGTGGCTGGAGGAGCTGCAGATGGGATGCCATCAGCCCTTTCTGCCCATCCCATCTCAGCTCACTGTTTCGTTGCAGGCTTTTCCCAGTCCAGCGCTCCACCAGCTCCTTCTTGGCCTGTGGCAGGGTGTCGGGCTTGGGACTGTCAGGTGGTCTGTGCAGGGAAGCCCTTGGGTGGGTCTGTGAACAGAGAGCAACCACCCCTCAGTGGCTCCAGTCTTCTCCGCCTGCCTTCCTTTGGGGAAACACCACCTACACCTGTGTGGGGTCCTGATGACTGTGGGGACCTCCAGCCAGTCCCACCACCCTGTTCACTGCCCAACCCCAATATCTGGGTGCTACTGCCTCCTTGCTGAGACCTCATTATCTCCCTGGATCTCTGAATTTTGCCAATAAACACTGGTATTTGGATATTGTGGCTGCCTTTGGGGGATGAAGGTGGTGGGATAGAGATACATGATTCAGAAAACTGAACTGGTTGCATTGCTGCCTGGTGTGAAATGGCAGCTGTCACGGCACTGGGAGTCAGCATGGACTTGAGCATCCTTGTGGCCAGGTGGCAGAGTGGAGTAAATCTGGGCTTTCTGATTGTGGTGGCTGCTTAGGATGTATGCTTCTCAGGAAAGAGAATTGAGAGGTGACCATTTGCCTCCCAGGTCCCAGAGGGGTCTTGATCAGGGCAGCAGGTTGTCTCCTGGTGCCTGCCCAGTCTGAGGAGGCCACAGCAAATGCCCTCACTTTACTTTGAGGCTGAAAGGTGTGTGAGAGCCTGAATGGCCTGTTGAGAATTAGCTTGAAGGGGTTTGGTCATAGGGGCTGCCATGGTTTTGATATAGACCTCAAGGGTTGTGTCAGCAACACACAGCTCTGGCATGGACATCCTTGGAGTTCCTTCTGGAACATGCAGAGGAGCAAGATGTCCTCAGCAACTGCACTCTGTCTTGAGCAGAGACTGAAAGGGTGAATGTGATGCATAGGGCAGCATGGCCCTGCTGTGGCCAGAACACATGGCTCCCAGGGCTCTACACAGCCTGGGGAGGGGGATGGAGAAAAAGTGGAGCCCATGGAGCTCGTTCACTGCCCTCACTCACCGAAGCTTGAGTTTACTGGAGATAAACCCACTTTTTGCAAATGAAGCAGCTGCTTCCCCTTTTCTGCACAAGGGGAAAGACTGCACTCCACGTGGTCTTGGCCATAGCCTGACACCAGACTAAGCAGAGCGAGCCAGGACTGAGTCACCACACAGCTGCTGCCCAGAGAGGCTCCGGCCCACATGGCGCAGAACGTGGTCTACGCTGACCTGAAGTTTGCCGCAGCCTCCTTGCCCACAGCAGCTCCCTGCCCCACAGACCCTGAGGAGAACGACAGCACCTACGAGAATGTGCCAGTGGGGACAGTGCCCGCGGCACCCAGCCCAGGTGAGAGCCCAGCCACAACCACCCACATGGAGATGCCCCAGCACTGCATGGGCAGTGAGTGGAGGCAGTGAGACTACATGGTGATGTCTGTGAGCTCTCATCTCTTGCAGGGCGCTGGTTTCGGTCTCGTCCTGTGCCCAGGGGGCTGCTGCCAGCAACCCTGCTGCTCTTGCTGGTGGCCACCGTGGCCCTGGGGGCTTGCTGTGAGTTGAGACAGGGCTTGGGGGGCACTTGCAGGGGGTAGGTACTGGGAATGGGATTGGAGCTGGGCAAGGGCTGGGCTTCTAGGGGGATTGTCATGGACAGGGTGTGCCTGGGGCTTGTGGTCTGGGGCTGGCTGCTGCTTCCTCCTGCCTCTGACTGCCTTCTTGCCTCCCACTGCAAACCCACTGCCTTCTACTGCAAACCCACTGCCTTACAGCATCCTTCCCACTGCCTTCCTATTGACTTGCCACTCTCTCCCCATAGACAGTCCTTTCCTTTCCACTCTCTTTCCATGAAATTCCACTGCCTCCTGTTGCTTTCCCTGCCCTGGCAACCACTGGGGCTTCCTTCCTTTCCCACTGGCACCCCAGGACAGTCTCTGCCCACAGCCAGACACTCTCGTCTCACTCTCAGTTGCAATGGCCACACTCTGAGCAGTTAGGCCCATGCGCCCTTGCCCAAGCTGTCCCATCCTCATGCTCCAGCTCATCCAGCCTGTCCCCAGACTGGCAGGTCACTCGCAGGCTGCAGGACACCTCCCGTGAGCACGCAGCCGAGCAGGGCCACCTCTCGCAGCAGCTGAGCATGCAGGAGCAGAGCCTGGAGCAGACACAGCTGGAGCTGGCATGGACCAGAGCAGAGCTGCAGCGAGCATGGCAGCAGGGAAACCGCAGCCAGCTGGAGCTGAGCGAACAGGATGCCAGGCTTGAGCGTGCCAGGCAGGAGCTGGCTGTGCTGGAGAAGCAGCTCCGGGCCAGCGAGAGCACCGTGAGCAGCCTGCGTGCCTGCGTGAATACAGGTAAAGCTGACGAGTGAGGTGCCAGGCTGGGCTCCTTAAGCGTCCGTCGGGGGTGAGAACCTGAGCTGTGCCCCTGCTCCTAGACTGCTGCCCCTCGGGCTGGGTGCTCTACAGGAGCAAGTGCCTCTTTGTCTCGCGGGAGAGGAAGTCCTGGTGGGGCAGCTGTGATGACTGCAGAAAGACGTCCGCTCAGCTGCTGATCCAAGGCGATTGGCCATCATGGACGCTGCCGGTACAGAGCAGGAGGGGTTGTGGCACCTCGGGAGGGTGGGAGCAATGCGGGGGCTGTGCTGACCTTTGCGAGGAAAGCAGCAGCAGCATCCCTGGAGGTGCCTGAGTTGCACCGTGAGCCCTGGCTGCCCTTCCTGGCAGTTTGTGTGGAGAAGCATGAGCAGCTCCAGCGCTCCAGGGCACCGTGCAGGTGCTGGGCATAGGATCGGTGGTGAACAGCTTCCCTTCCCTCAGTATTTTGTGCAGGCAAAAGATGACATGTACTGGATTGGAGAAGGACAGCAAAAGCATCGTGATAGAGCTGGGCAGATGGATAAGAAGTCAAATAAAGAGTAAGTTTTCTTCTTACAGAGACGGGACTATTGTATGGCATGACAGCAAGCAGGCTGACTCCTCGGCATGAGCACTTGCCCTTTAGCCGTGCTGGGGAGCTGCTGTTTCACTTCCGTGAAACCTCCATGCGGTGGGGGTGACAACTGAATGAGGGAGGATGCTCCAGGGAGCACTCAGCTGCAGTGTGCACTGCCGCATCTCCAAGTGGCCGAGCGGGAGCGTGGCAGGAGGAACGAGGCCCTTCCTCAGACTGGTCCTAGTGCCAGACACCCTGTCTGCCTGGTGGTGCTGAAGCTGGTGGGAAGAAGCACCAATGATGAACATGCTGACACTGCTCTTCTGAGATGCACGTCTTTTGTAGGTGCAGTTCTCTTGCAGACTGTTGGCTATTAACTAACGGGAGAATTGAGAGGTTGGAATGCTGGAGAACGAGACAGTGGATCTGTGAGCAGCCCCCGAACCTAAGCATTGCATACAAGACCCTCCTCCCTCTCCCGGTTAAGGACTGACTAAGCTGCCAGCGCGCTCCATTGCAGGACTTGGGGGCAGAAGCTTAGGGTGCACCATGACACCCTCTCCCCTGTGCATGCTTTGTCCTAACTGCATTGTAAAGCACCGAGATAGGGTGGAAAACAGACTTTATTCCCCTGTTTGACACCCAGAAATACAATTATACCCCCTTTTACTGGCCCACTGCGTGTCCCTCTGTGCCTGCAGAGCCCAGCACCTGCCTGCTGTGATCCCTAAATGTTGCCAAAGGCACTAGAGGCTGGTGCAGGATGTGCTCTTTGCATCTTTTTGGAGGTAGTGCCGTTGGTTTTCCAAATGAGTAATCTTCAGGGAGTCCTGTGGATTTAGTGCTTGTAGTCTCAACATAGCAGCTCACATCCCATTCTTTCTCCTGCCTCCATAACCTGCCTATGGCTTTGGGATGACCTTATCTGAGGAGGGTAAATTCAGAAGCACCATCTTTATGAGAAATTACTGGGAAGCCTTGAGACCATGGGGAAAATGGAGGAGCACTGGGGAGCCCTGAGACCATGGAAGAGATGAGGGAGTGCTGGGGAGCCCTGAGACCATGGGAGATGAATGAGAGAACCTTGACACCACACTGTGGGAGGTGATTGAGACTATGGGGGGGAAAGCAGTTCAGTGAAGAGCCTTGAGACAGTGGAGGAAATGAGGAATCACTGGAGAGCCCTGACACCATGGGAAATGAATCAGAGTCCTGAAACCGCAGGGGAAATGGGAGTGCTGTGAAGATCGTGGAAGGAAAAGTGGGTCAGTGAAGAGCTGTGAAATCATGGTAGGAAATGGGGATGCAGCAAGAAGCTGTAAGACAGTGGGAAATAGGCGGGAGTGTGAGGAATCTTGGGAATATGGAAAGGGGGAACCCCTGCCACCAGAGTGGAAAGAACTCTAAGGCCATGGTGTGAACTTAGCTGCCTGGAGACTGAAGATGGAACCCTGTCCCTGACCAAGCTAGGGTGGGTGCGAGAGTTCTGGTACGGTGCTGATCCTTCGTGTCTTGGGGTTTCTGCAGAGAGAGGGATGAGGTGTGGATATGGACAGCTCCTAGGACAGATGTGAAAAGAGGCTGGGGGAAAATTGCAGAAAATCCCTTGCAATTTCAGCTATCATGTGAAACAAGGACTTGCTGTGTCTGGCTTGTCACAAAAACCCAGATGTGGTGGTCTCCCTGCTGCCCACAGAGGAACAGGTCATAAAATCATCAAATCGTAGAATGGTCTGGGCTGCACAGGACCCCTAAAGGTAGTGTATTCCAACCCTCTCTGCAGTAGGCAGGAGCATCCTCAACTAGACCAAGTTGCCCAGAGGCCTGTCCAGCTTCACTTTGAGTATCTCCAGGGAAGGGGACCCAACCAGCTCCCTGGGCAACCTATTCCTTTACCACCGTTGTGATAAAGAACCTGTTCCTGACATCCAATCTAAATCTGCTCTTCTCTAGTTTGAAGCCATTGCTCCTCATCCTATCACTACGAACCTTTGTAAACAGTCTCTCTCCATCCTTATAGGCCCCCTTCAGGTACTGCTAGGTTGTTATTAGGTCTCCCCAGAGCCTCCTCTTCTCCAGGCTGTACAACCCCAGCTCCTTCTGCCTCTCTTTGTAGCAGAGGTGCTCCAACCCCCTGATCATTTTCATGGTCCTCCTCTGGACCCAATCCATCAGGCCCATGTCCTTCCTCTATTGAGGGCTCCAGACCTGGACACAGTACTCCAGGTGAGGTCTCACCAGAGCAAAGTGACAGAATCACCTCACTTGATCCCTGGAGCCTTGAGCCATTGCTGCCTAACGTGTCAGTGGGCTCTGCTACCACAAGGACACACTGCTGACTCCTGTTCATGAGACTGTCAGACCTGTTCAGCATGACTGCTTGCTTGTCCATCTTGACATACAGGGTTTCTCCTTCATTCCCAGATGCAGGGCCTGCCCTTCTCCATCCAACATCAGCAGGCTCCCAACAGCTTATTTCTCCAGGCCTCCCTAAACACCAATACTGACCTTCAATGTATCCAGTACTGCTGGTATTGCACCCTAGTTGGCTGAGGACATCCTCGTTCCATCATCCAGAGCACTGGTGAAGGCTTCAAGAAGAATCAAAGCAGGACTGACCCTGCAGGGATGTTACTAGATGGACAAAGGCATTCCTGGCAGACCCCTGCAACCCTCTGTTGTCCACCTTCTTCTCTTCTCTTGGCCACACCTCCCCTCTCTGCAGAGAGTTCATGGGAAACCATGTCCCAGATCTCAAAAGTTCAGGATAAATGCCCCTCATTGCTCTCCCATCATTCACAGTTCAGTGTTCCCACAGCAGCAAGAAGGTTGGACAGGCATCACCTGTCTTTGATAAATCCTGCCTGGCTTTTCCCATCCACCAGGATGTCCTCCCTTGGCCTAGAAAGTTATACACCCAAGAGGACATGCTTAACCATTTTACTGGGATCAAGGCAGGCTCTTCTTCAACTGGGAGAATAAAGATTAGCTTTGGGACAGGTTGTGGCTCAGGGTAAGTGGTGGACAGAGGGGAAAGGGCAGGACAGGAGTCACCAGCAGCCACTGAGAGAGGTGTGGGACAGCTAATAAAAGGCCTCCTCAGGGAGGGCAGCTTGGTGACAGCAAGGGCACAATTATATCCAACTTCACTAGCTACAAGAGGAACCTCCCAAATCATCTTCAGCAGAACACAGGAGAGGTGAGCAAGGCTTGATATCAGCATCCCTTCCCTGGGTCATGGGAGCTGGGGCTGGAGGGCAGGGTCTGGGGATCTAAATGTGGGCATGAGCATAGAACACACAAATACAGGGGTTTTTTCCCTTTAGCCGTGTTTTGAAATGCAAATACCTTCTTTCCCAACCACTATCCCCAGAGATCTGCAATGTGGCTGAGGCAAAGGTGTGCAGGGATGTAGTTTTGCAGGAGGAGAAGAGTGTCTTTGCTGTGCACCACCAGCTCCTGCCCCTCAGGCCTGTGGTGGAGAGGAGTCAGAGTTCATCCTTCAGCTGGTAAAGGAAAGAGGCTCCTCTCAGAGAAGTTGCTCAGATTTGGGGGCTTCTCACAGATCCACGGAAACAGGTAACGACATTGTTGTCTGGCTGTATTCCCCAAGTATATTCCAGCACAAATACCATACTCACTGCACCCAGAAGGAGAGAAGCACATGAGAAGTGCTGCTACCATGCTCCCAGCCCATGGTCAGCCCTATGGTGTACCTCAGGTAGCTGTAGGCTCAGAGCCTCTTAGCCTGGGAAGGAAGACTAGAGCACTGCCTACGCCTAAGCGTCAGTCCCATGGCACATACAGTGCTGTGCTCAGCATGTCTACGCATGGCTGCTGAAGGTGGGAGAAGTGCAAGTGTCAAAGATAGAAAAACTTAGAGGTCCCATGTGGCCCAGACCATTCTATGATTCAATGATTTTGTAACCTGTTCCTCTGTGGGCGTCAGGGAGACCACCACATCTGGGCTTTCATGACAAGCCAGACACAGCAAGTC
>WBNM01039356.1:0-42010 GCA_013399055.1 Ramphastos sulfuratus | reverse complement strand
GAACTTCTTGAGTATAAGAGTGACAGAGTCCTGATACAGGCTGCCCAGAGAGGCTGTGGAGTCTCCTTCTCTGGAGCCTTTCAAGGCCTGTCTGGATGTGTTCCTGTGTGACCTGTGCTGGATTCTCTGCTCCTGCTCTGGCAGGGGGGTTTGACTCTATATCTTTGGATCCCTTCCAACCCCTGACACCCTGTGATCCTGTGATGCTTCACTGGTTGGGTGGCTGGACCCAAAGAGTGCTGGCGAATGGAGTTCAGTCCAGTTGGCAGCTGATCACCAGTGATGTTCCCCCTGGGCACAGTGTTGGGGCCAGTTCTCTTTAACATCTTTATCACTGATTTGGGCAAGGGGTTTGAGTGCACCCTTAGTGAGTGTGGAGGCAGCACTGAATTATCCACAGGTGGACACAGCTATAATGACTGCAGTAGCTCTCTGCATCTTAAGATTGGTTTAACACTAAATTTCATTTGTAATGTTGAAATAATTCTTTTAAAGATAAGACAAGTATTCTCTCTTGGCTTGATTTTTTTTTTCGTTCCAGCTCATTTGGGGTTTGTTTAACTTCTTTTTTTTTTACTTCCTGTGGCAGTACAAAAATGTTGCTCACTTTTGCCTTCCCTTCTTTTGTCCTATTTCTGCAGGTCTTGATGATTGCCTGCAGCAATACATAAAGAACTTTGAAAGAGAGAAGATTAGTGGTGATCAGCTACTACGTATTACTCATCAAGAGCTGGAAGATCTTGGAGTCACACGGATTGGCCACCAGGAGCTTATCTTGGAAGCAGTGGACTTGCTCTGTGCACTGGTAAACTTCTAGGGGTGAAACTATAGGAGGGGAGGGGAAGTGAACAGTGTTTGCCTATTCACAGTTTGTGTATTCAAATTTCTAGCCCTAAAGTATAGCTAAGTAGTTCAAGGAACTCCTAGCATGTAGTGTATCACAGGATGCTAGGGGTTGGAAGGGACCTCTGAAGAGCTTTCAGCCAGAGGCCCCAGCAGGACCAGAGAATCCAGCACAGGTCACACAGGAACACATCCAGACAGGGCTGGAAAGGCTCCAGAGAAGGAGACTCCACAACCTCTCTGAGTAGCCTGTGCCAGGGCTCTGTCACCCTTACAGTCAAGAAGTTCTTCCTTGTGTTGAGGTGGAACTTTCTGTGCTTCAGTCTCCATCCCTTGCCCCTTGTGCTTTCCCAGGGCACAGTGAATCATAGACTGTCAGGGTCTGGAATGGACCTTGAAAGATCATCTAGTGCAATGTCCCTGCCAGAGCAGGACCACCTACACCAGAGGCTGTCCCTGTCCCTTCCTTCCTGACCCCCAGCCCTCAGCTATTGATAGACATTGCTCAGATCCCCTCTCAGCCTTCTCTTCTCCAGACTAAGCAGCCCCAGGGCTCTCAGCCTTTCCTCACCAGGCAGTGCTCCAGCCCCTTCAGCATCCTGGTAGCCCTCCGTTGGACTCCCTCTAGTAGATCCCTGTCCCTCTTGAACTGGGAAATGAACAATTTAGCATTTGAAACGTGATAAAGAGCAATATCTGCTGTTAGGATGGTGTTTGTTAAATAAACTGGAGATTTAAGGCTTGCATGTCTGTCTTTACAGAAGAAAAGTTTATCTGAAATCAAAGAACTCCCTAACTGGGTTTAGTGTGGAATGTGAAGCAGTTCTGTATGTGAATGCAGTAAATGCAACACTGATGGTCCTCTAGGAAGGAGGTGTCCTGATATTAACCATCTCACTTTTCACAGATCCCTTAATGTAAATTATCTTTTAGATGATTATTGGAGCTTGCCGGAGTGTAGCTGCTTGCGTTTCACTGTAGAAAGGATTAGATGGTGAAATAAGTACATGTAAATAATATGTATGGCTTTGGTGGAGCATACTAAGGCATCTCTGCAGGCCTGTGGAAATAGATCCTCTGCAGCCTTCTTGTAGGTGTCTTTCAGGTACTGGAAGGCTGCTGTTAGGTCTCCCTGGAGCCTTCTCTTCTCCAGGCTGACTCATGAAATTGTTGAGGCTGGAATAGACCTCTGAGATCATCAAACCCAGTCTATGACCTAACACCACCACATCGACCAGACCATGGCACTGAGTGTCACATCCAATCTGACTTTAAACACCTCCAGGGATGATGACTCCAGCACCTCCCTGGGCACTCCATTCCAGCACCTAATTCCACTTTCCATGAAGAAGTGCTTCCGAACATCCCAGCTAAACCTCCCCTGGCTTCAGGCCTTGCCCTCTTGTCTTGACACAAGTTGCCTGGGAGAAGAGCCTGACCCCCACCTGGATACAACTTCTCTTCAGGTAGTTGTAGAGATAAGGTTCCCCCCTGAACCTACTCTTCTCCATGCTGAACACCCCTAGCTCCCTCAGCCTGTCCTTGTAGCAGAGGTGTTCCAGCCCCCTGATCATTTTGTGGTCCTCCTCTGGACCTGCTCCATCAGGTACATGTCCTTCCTGTGTTGAGGGCTTCAGAGCTGGATGCAGCACTCCAGCTGAGGTCTCACCAGAGCAAAGTGTCAGAATCACCTCTATCCCTGGAGATATTCAAGGTGAGGCTCTGAGCAATCTGATCTAGTGGAGGATGTTGCCACTCGCTGCAGGGGGGTTGGACTTAAATGAGGTCTTTCCCAACCCAAAGCATTCCATGGTTCTGTGATTCTCTGACTTTGGTGCAATGGTCTTGTCAGCCAGGTCTTGTCACACATCACTGGGATTGTCTCCTTGGTCAGGGGTTTGGTGCTGACCTCACCCTTCATCTGAAGTTTTGGGGTGTGCTTATTAGGATTAGTGATAGATTGGGCACACTCTGTGTTCTTTGCTGTAGGAGATATTGGGAATGGCTCTGCTAAGATGCACTTTGGTGATGTTTTGTGTTTTTTTAATGTGTGCCACTTGGCCAAGTCTCAAAAGCAGCTTTAGGAAAGCTGAATCCCAGTGGAGGCAATCAAAGATGACAGGGCTGAAAAGCTTTTCAGAAGAGCTTGTGGTTTCTCAGTGTGTGACAGCTTTTCTGAGTGTTCTGTTGTTGCTTCTTTGGGAGACGGATGTGAGGAGTAATACAAACAAAAGAGTGGGGAGAGGGAAAAGTAAAAAAAAAAAAAAGGCAAACCAAAACCCAACCAAACAAAAGCATTAAAAATTGAAGAAGAGCTTTTAGATTATCTTCTCTAGAATACTAGTTCTAATAATGTGGCAAAGTGTCTCAGGGCAATGTCTGCTATGAGGACAGGCTGAGGGAGCTGGGAGTGTTCAGCCTGGAGAAGTGAAGGCTCTAGGGGGACCTTAGAGCTGCCTGCCAGGACCTGAAGAGATCCTACAGGAAGGCTGCAGAGAGACTTTTCATAAAGGTATCCAGCAATAAGGCAAGGGGGAATGGTTTGAAGCTGAGGTAGAGCAGGGTTAGACTGGATCTGAGGAAGAAGTTCTTTAGAGTGAGGCTGGTGAGAGTCTGCAATAGGCTGCCCAGGGAGGCTGTGGCTGCCTCCTGCCTGGGGCTGTTCAAGGCCAGGTTGGATGAGGCCTTGAGCAGTTGAGTCTAGTTGACAAANGTGCAGTTCTGGAGCCAGTCACAAGGAGATGGAACTGTTGGAGCCAGTCCAGAGGAGGCCACAGAGATGCTCAGAGGGCTGCAGCAGCTCTGCTATGAGGAGAGGCTGAGAGAGTTGGGGCTCTGCAGCCTGGAGAAGAAAAGGCTTCCAGGAGACCTTGGAGTGGCCTTCCAGGATCTGAAGGGGGCTACAGAAGGGCTGCGGAGAGGCTATTGACAAGGGCTTGTAATGACAGGATGAGGAGGAATGGGTTTAAACTGGCAGAGAGGAGATTGAAACTGGATGTTAGGAAGAAGTTCTTTGCAGTGAGGGTGGTGAGACACTGGCACAGGTTGCCCAGGGAAGTGGTGGAGCACAGAATCACCCAACGTGGTCTTTGATGTGATCTTTGGGTGATTCTGTGCTCCACCACCTCCCTGGAGGTATTCAAGGCCAGGCTGGATGAGGCCTTGAGTGGCCTATTTTAGTGGGAAGTGTCCCTGCCTACAGCAGAGGATTGGAACTGGCTGATCTTTGAGGTCCCTTCCAACCTAAACCATTCTATGATTCTATGAAAAAGTTTCTGGCACTAAGCTGAATATAAGGCCCAGGAGTTTGTAGCAAAAGCTAATACTGGATCCCTCATTCCTGTAGCAAGCCTCCACCACCCCGGGCCTTGTTGCACATCCACTATTGTCTCCTTCTCTTGAGTTCCTCTCAAAGACAACTTAATCATTGCAACCCAGCGCTAGGGGTTCAGCTCGCAGATTCTAGCTTAAGTTCTGCACTCTCACAATTGGCTCCTGATGGCTCCTTGGGGACACAAAATGTGATTGTGGTATTGATTGTAGTGGACTTAATTTGGATTTATTATTCACCAGTCAGATAAACCTCATAGGATAATTTCATTCAGGGACAATCCTTTTGGCTGGACTGGTCCTATACCCACAGAGACTTTGCTTCTTTATTGCTTCTGTTCTGCTTGGTGCCTACCCAGTGTGGTTCAGCATCTG
This sequence comes from Ramphastos sulfuratus, assembly GCA_013399055.1. Lineage (NCBI taxonomy): Eukaryota > Metazoa > Chordata > Aves > Piciformes > Ramphastidae > Ramphastos > Ramphastos sulfuratus. The sequence continues at coordinate 37,462 of WBNM01039356.1, read as the reverse complement.
CGTTGGGCCAGTCCCAGGCACAAATTCAGGCTGGGTGCAGAGTGGGTTGAGAGTGGCTCTGAGGAAAGAGACTTGGGGGTATTGATTGGTGAGGAGCTCAGTGTGAGCTGACAGTGCACTCATGAGGCTCAGAAGGCAATTGTGTCCTGAGCTACATCAAGAGGACTGAGGCCAACAGGGCAAGGGAGGTGATTCTGCCCCTTGACTCTGCTCTGAGACCCCACCTCAAATAGTACCTGAAGGGGGCTACAAGAAGGGTGCAGAGGGACTGTTTGCAAAGGCCTGCAGGGACAGGATGAGGGCAATGACTTCAAACTAGAGCAGAGCAGATTTAGATTGGATATTAGGAACAAGTTCTGTACCATGAGGGTAGTGGAACACTGCAGCAGGTTGCCCAGGGAGGTAGTTGAGGCCCCATCCCTGGAGATCTTCAAGGTGAGGCTCATCAGGGCTTTGGGCAACCTGATGTAGTGGAGAATGTCCCTGCTGAGTGCAGGGGGGTTGGACTGGATGACCTTTGGAGGTCTCTTCCAACCCAGACCATTCTGTGACTTGTAGCTCCTTAAATACCTAACTGTGCTGCAGAAAAGAAAGAAATGCTTGGGATTCATTTCCCACCATGTTTGCCAGGAGCTGCAATGGCATTTTTCAAGCCTGGGTGGGACCATATTTTAGCAAATGTCTGTGGAGTCTAAACTTCATGTTTCCTTGGTGTCAAGTTTTCCCCATAAAAATCTAACTTTTGTCTCATTGCTTGGGAAGTCACAGAATTGCAGAAACACAGGATGTTAGGAGTTGGAAGGGACCTCCAAAGATCATCTAATCCAACCCCCCTGCCAGAGCAGCAGCACCTAGAGCAGGTCACACAGGGACACATCCAGAAGTGTTTGGAAAATCTCCAAAGAGGGAGACTCCACAACCTCTCTGGGCAGCCTGTTCCAGGGCTCTGGCACCCTCACAGCCAAACAATTTTTTCTTGTGTCCACATGGACCCTTCCATGCTCCAGCTTGCACCTGCTGCAAAAGTGAGAAGGATTTTATTTATGGAAGATAAGAATAGTTAGAAAATTGTATCCAAATTTTCTTTGTAAATTTTTCATAAACAAAGACACGTAGTGAAGTCCCAGTAAAATTGCTTCAGGGAATCTGCCTTCGTACAGAATCATAGAATGGTTTGGGTTGGAAGTGACCTCCAAAGGTCATCCAATCCAACTCCCTTGCAGTCAGCAGGGTCATCCTCCACTAGATCAGCTTGCTCAGAGCCTTGAATACCTCCAGGGACGGGGCCTCAACCAGCTCCCTGGGCAGCCTGTTGCAGGATTCTACAACCCTCATGGTAAAGCACTTGGCTCTAACATTCAGTCTAAATCTCTCATTTCAAGCCATAGTCCCTCATCCTGTCCCTGCAGGCCTTTGCGAACAGTCCCTCTGCAGCCTTCTTGTAGCCCCCTTCAGGTACTGAATAGTTGCTCTTAGGTCTACCTGGAGCCTTCTCTTCTCCGAGCTGAAGAACCCCCAGCTCCCTCAGCCCAATCTCAGGAGAGATGTTCCACCCTCCTAATCATAGACCAGAGTTTGGTTAAAAGCCCAAACACCAACGTTTTTTACTTTGCCCAAGTTGCTGGTTCCTGTAGTGGTTTCATGCTGGTATATCTGCTCTGGCTGAGCAGATTGAATGTGCACATTGTATAACAGTGTGTATTATACAATGTGTAGTTGACTCTGTACAGTTAGAAGGTTGCAGCGGATGAGAGAGAGTTGCTAACTGACAGAGGCAACGTTGCTGTGCACTAACAGCATGAAATTACTTAGCATTTAGCGCTAGCACAAAACATTTCTATGCAAATGGATGTGAAACATAGCCCTCCTTTAGCCATGAATGATTCCATCCATCTTAAGACTTCTGCCTTTTATCTTAATGTTGTCTTCGTGCCACTTCTCCCGCTGAAATCCTTTCCTTTGCCCTTGCCACTAGCCAGATCTTAAACCTGGTTTGGTCATGAAGAGTGAATACTAGACTTAATCACGTAGTGCTGAATGGGGAAGGCTTCATTCCAGAGTGGAGATTTCTGTGTACTGGAATTGGGCTTTATTGCCGATACTGTGTGTGCTCACAGAAGAAAATTTGCTTACCCTTTTCATTCTTGCCCTTCACAAATTTAAGGTTCTGTTTATGTATCATCTGCATTCCTGCCTCTAACCTGAGCTAACAGAGCTGCAGAGAAGGAAATCCGAAGTCCATCAGCAGATTAATAAAGCTAAGCAGTTGAGGGGTTTCTGCTAGCTCGTGTAGATCATGTTGGAAATGTTTGTTGCTGTTGTTAGTAGATCATTTATGCAGAGCTGAAGTAAACCGTGTGGTATGCCAACAGGCTGAGCGAGCTGGGGGTATGCAGCCTGGAGAAGAGAAGGCTCCAGGCAGACCTAAGAGCAGCTTGCCAGTGCCTGAAGTGGGCTACAAGAAGGCTGCAGAGGGATTGTTTGCAAAGACCAGCAGGGACAGGATGAAGGCAATAGTTTGAAATGAGAGCAGAGCAGATTTAGATTGGATGTGAAGAACAAGTTCTGCACCAGAAGGGTGCTGGAACACTGCAACAGGTTGCCCAAGGAGGTAGCTGAGGTCCCATCCCTGGAGATCTTTAAGGTCAGGCTGGCCAAAGCTTTGAGCAACCTGATCTAGTTGAGGATGACCCTGCTGAGTGCAGGGGGGTTGGACTGGATGAACTTTGGAGGTCCCTTCCTACCCAAACCATTCTATCTTTCTATATGTCTGTATGCAAAGGCTGAGCATCCTTCCTCCCACTTGACTCAAGAATTAGTTACAGATCCTAAGTACTTTTCTTACTTGCTTTTTTCTTTAGGCTGTTTGGAGTATTGAGCAAGGACAAAATACATGCTGTGGTTCATGGTCATCACAGAATTGTCAGGGCCAGAAGGGACCTCAAAGATCATCTAGTTCCAACTCCCCTGCCATGGGCAGGGACACCTCACACTAAATCAGGTTGCCCACAGCCTCATCCAGCCTGGCCTTAAACAGCTCCAGGGATGAGGCATCCCCCAGCCTGTATTGATAGTGAGGATTGTTCAGGCCCGGGTGCAGAACCCTGCACTTGCTCTTGTTGAACCTCATGAGTTTCACATGGGACCACCTCTCCTGCTTGTCCAGGTCCCTCTGGATGACTTCCAGCCTTTGGCCAGCCTGACCTTAAAGATCTCCAGGAATGGGACCTCAACAACCTCCCTGGGTGACCTGTTACAGTGTTCCAGCACCCTCCTGGTGCAGAAATTGTTCCTCGCGTCTAAATCTACTCTGCTCTCATTTCAAACCATTGCCCTTGTCCTGTCCCTGCTGGTCTTTGCAAATAGTCCCCTGGCATATTATGAATCTTTGCAGGTTTTGCAGGGCTCTGAGTGTAATCTACCTGAGTGTTTTCTGATTGTAAATGTTTATGATTTAATGCTAATGATCGTAAATGTTTTATGGAGCAAAACTAGAAGTGGGTAGATTCAGACTAGACATTAGGAAGAAGTTCTTCTCCATGAGGGTGGTGAGACACTGGCACAAGTTGCCCAGGGAGGTGGTAGAAACCTCATCCCTGGAGGATTTTAAGGCCAGGCTGGATGTGGCTGTGGGCAAACTGATCTAGTGTGAGGTGTCCCTGCGCATGGCAGGGGTGTCGGAACTGGCTGATCCTTGAGGTCCCTTCCAACTCTGACAATTCTGTGAATTTAAACTGACATATTTGTTATACTGGGACATGTGCTGTTAACTTTTAATGCTCTTCAAAACCTTGGAGATAGATGGAAAAAAAATGGATGTATATGCAGCTTATGTGTCACACTGGGTCACTGCCCTGAAGCTGACATTGAAAGTGTGGGGGGACAATGTTAGTCATGAACTGAATCAAATCAATGAACTGGAGTTGGAACTGGTTGATCCTTGGGGTCCCTCCAGCCCTGACAAATGATTCTAGGACAAATATTTATCCCCTTTGAAACCATTTGTCTTTGTATGTGAGTGCTAAGTGTCGCTTGAGCTATCTTGGTTTTCTTTTTTCTCTCCTTATCTACTTACTCTGTTGGTTCTGGAACAGATATGTCAGGATGGTGTGCTGTGCACTCCTAAATTACCTCCTGTGTCAGTGCTATCTGGGTGAGAGATATCACCTCAGTGCTGGCATTTTGTGACGTTGGGAGAAGGGTCGTCGGAGCTGTCAGCTGTAGGCAGATCTGCTGAGGTAGGAAGTTACATAAGGCACCTTCCCTCTGACAAGCTGTGCTCTCAGTTGCTCACAACTTGAGGCTGCTGAGCTGCCTGCCTCATACACTGTGGGATGTGTTCAGCCAAGTGTTTTGCAGAGTGAGGTTCAGATGCGTTTGTTTGGTTGGCTTTTGAAAAACGACTTTGGTGACAAAGGGTGGAGTTTTGCTGGGCAAATTTGTGCCTGCTCTGAGTTCTGAGGTGTGATATTGAGGGGTCCATGTGATGCTGGTTTGTTTTATTCACTTAAAAACATCCCCAGGCTTCCCAAGACCTGAGGACTCTCTGGACTTTACGGTTTCCAATTTGCTTATTTCGGTCATAGAATCACAGAATGCCAGGGGCTGAAAGGAACCTCCAAAGCTCATCTGGTCCAGATGAGCTACCAGAGCACCCAGAGCAGGTCACACAGGAGCACATCCAGACGGTTCTTGAATATCTCCAGAGAGGGAGACTCCACAACCTCCCTGGGCAGCCTGTTCCAGGTCTCTGGCACCCTCACAGGGAAAAAATTCTTCCTCAGGTTCACAGGGAACCTCCTATGCCTCAAATTCCACCCATTGCCCCTTGTCCTGTCACTGGGCATCACCCAGCAGAGCCCGGCTCCAGCCTCTTGGCACTCAACCCTTATACATCTTTATCAACATGAATGAGGTCACCTCTCAGACTCCTCCTCTCCAAGCAGCACAGCTCCAGCTCCCTCGGGCTCTTCTCATAAGGAAAATGTTCAACTTCCTTCATCATTTTTGTGGCTCTTTGCTGGACTCTCTCAACCAGTTCCTCGAGGTCCTTCTTGAACTGGGAGACCCAGAACTGGACACAGTACTCCAGATGTGGCCTCAGCAGGGCAGAGTAGAGGGACAGGAGAACCTCTCTGGACCTACTCACCACAGCCCTTCTAATGCACCCCAGAATGGCATTGCCCCTCCTGGCCACCAGAGCACACTGCTGGCTCATGGCCATCCTTCCATCCACCAGGACTCCCAAATCCTTCTCCCCTTCACTGCCTTCCAACAGGTCAGTCCCCAATCTGTTCTGCTCCCTGGGGTTGTTCTTTCCCAGGTGCCAGACTCTACACTTGCGCCTGTTGAACTTCATTCACTGTCTCTCTGCCCAACTCTCAGCCTGTCTAAGTCTCTCTGAATGGCAGCACAGCACAGTGTGGCAGCCACTCCACCCAGTTTGGCGTCATCAGCAAATTTGCTGCCAGTGCACTCCATGCCCTCCTCCAGGTCATTGATGAAAACACCGAATAATAGTGGTCCTAGTACTGACCCCTGAGTCCTACAGAAAACAACTTGGTGGTGCCAGTGGTTGAGAAGCTGGACATGAGCTAACTTGCAGCCCAGAAGTCCAGTCTTGGGCTGTATCAAAAGCAGTGTGGCCAGCAGGTTGAGAGAGGTGATGCTGCCACTCTGCTCTGGGGAGACCACACCTGGAGTGCTGTGTCCAGCTCTGGAGCCCTCAGCACAGGAAGGACATGGATTTGATGGAGTGGGGTCCAGAGGAGGGCCACAGGAATGATCAGAGTGATGGAGAACCTCTGCTATGAGGACAGGCTGAAAGAATTGGAGCTGTTCAGTCTGGAGAAGAGAAGGCTCTGGGGAGACCTTAGAGCTACATTTCAGTATCTGAAGGGGACCTACAGGCAGGCTGGGGAGGGACTGTTTAGAAGGGCTTGGAGTGATAGGACAAGAGGCAGTGGTTGGAAACTGGAGCAGGGCAGAGTTAGGTTGGGACATCAGGAGGAAGTTCTGCACAATGAGAGTGGTGAAATATTGGCACAGGCTGTCCAGGGATGTGCTTGAGGCCCTGTTCCTGGAGACATTCAAGCTCAGCCTGGATGTGTCCCTGGGCAGCCTGCTGCAGCTGGAGATGTCCCTGCTGCCTGCAGGGGGTTGGACAAGATGACCTTTGAGGGTCCCTTCCAACCCAATGCAATCTGTGAATCTGTAAAATGATGCTCAAGTTTTAAATATAGAATCACAGAATCCTAGAATCAGTCAGGGTTGGAAGGGACCACAAGGATTATCTAGTTCCAACCCCTATGCCATGGGCAGGGACACTCTACCCAAATATGCTAGATGAAAGCATTGAAGAGTAGTAAGAAGCAGAATTAAGCTTCCCTGAGGTTGTCTTAAGTCAATTTCTTTGCTATTCTCACCTAAAACTCTTGCCTGCAGTCTGTGAATAAGTAGCAAAAGCTTTTTTCTTTATTTGTTTTTCCTCTTCTTCCTCCTCTTTTTAAAATTGTAGTGGAGGGCAAACTTATGATTTCATCCTTGTGATTCTTATCCCTATTACTGAGAGATAATATTCCTATAACTGAGTTCTCTTTCTAATGCACACAATTTATAAGGCAGGACAACTGCCTAGACTTTAATATTTGTCTTTTCAACAGGTTGACTTTTGTTCTTCCTTTCCCATATATGGCAATCAGCATTTGCTAAGGAAGAATAACCTTATTGCAGTTCATACTGTCATGGTTGCCTGCTACAGAGGGGAAGCAGAAATTAATTAATGCAAGCATTTTTATCTGCTCTGCCTGCCTGGTGAAGCTTTATACTTTCTTTTTGCCCCCAGGCAGCAGTGTTGCAGCAGTATCTGCACTTTCCCTCTTGTGTTTTCAGTAAGAGTTGGCAATGGTTGCTTCATGCATTTCGCTCCACGTGGTTTCCTGCAGCTTGCTGGGCTGAAGATGATCAGAGGGATGGAGAAACTCCCCTGTGGGGACAGGCTGAGAGAGTTGGGGATGTTCAGCCTGGAGAAAAGAAGGCACCAGAGAAACCTTAGCGCAACCTTCCAGTGCCTGAAGTGGGCTACAAGAAAGCCAGGAAGGGACTTTTGACAAGGGCTGGGAGTGATAGGATGAGAGGGAATGGATTGAAGCCTGAGGAGGGCAGATTGAGACTGGGAATCAGGACAAAATTCTTTTGAGTGAGGGTGGTGAGATACTGGAATTGCCAAGGAAGGTCATGGATGTTCCCACCCTGGAGGTGTTCAAGGCCAGGTTGGATGAGACCTTGAGCAAGCTGGGCTGATGGAATCACACAGAATCACAAAAACATACAGGTTGGCAAAGCCCCTCAGCATCACCAAGTCCAACCAAGTCCAATGAAAAACGTTTTCCTAATGTCCAACCTAAACCTCCCCAGCCTCAGCTTGAGACCATGAAGATGTCCCTGCCCATGGCAGAGAGGCTGTAACTAGATGATCTTTAAGGTCCTTTCTAACCTAAACCATTCCATGAATTATTGTTTTAGGGAGGGAGGCAAAGGAGCCTTATCCTGGTTTCTCTGTCTCGGATTTTTTGGTAGGAGTGGAAGGATGGCATTGACCTTGATGTGTTCTTTGTGCTTGGAGATGCAGAGGCATTCATGGTTGCACAAAAAATGTGCTCAAAGGGATTTTTGGATGTGTCAGTGGGACTGTGGCTATGTCTCTGTTGCATATTGAGGTCTGTTTAGACCCAGACTTCTGGTGTCTGAGCTTGGCTTTTGTGGTTAGTTGAGGGTCTTGCATTTGCAATGGGCAGCATAAATACCCTGAACTGAATTTCTCAGTATTTAGAGACCCTGTGTAAGCCAGCAGAGATAGTTAGCTCTAAGGAGTTAGGAACATTTTGCTTTTCCACCTGTCCTAGCAATGTGAGGTGCATTTCCCTTCCACCAAGAGTTATGTGAATTTAGCACTGGGAAGAGATGAAATGAGCTTTGCTTTTTAATTTGTGTTGAACTGGGGTAAGGTGAGGGAACATGACAGGTAGTGAACATTGGTCAAACTGATCCAAGTGAACCTTGACAGGCTGAGAGAGCTGGGGTCGTTCAGTTTGGAGAAGAGAAGGCCCTGAGGAGACCTTATTGTGGTCTTCCGGTATCCAAAGTGGGCTACAAGAAAGCTGGTGAGGTACTTTTTAGGGTGTCAGGTGGTGATAGGACTGGGGGGAATGAACCCAAGCTAGAGGAGGGGAGATTTAGATTAGATGTTAGCATGCTCAGAGGGCTGGAGCACCTCTGCTATGAGGACAGAGTGAAAGAGTTGGGGCTGTTAAGGCTGGAGAAGAGGAGGCTCCCAGGTGACCTTCTTGTGGCCTTCCAGTATCTGAAGTGGGCTACAAAAAAGCTGGAGAGGGGCTTTTTAGGCTATCAGAGAGTGACAGGACATGGGGGAATGGAGCAAAGCTGGAGGTGGGGAGGTTCAGACTGGATGTAAGGAGGAAGTTCTTCAGCATGAGAGTGGTGAGAGCCTGGAATGGGTTGCCCAGGGAGGTGGTTGAGGCCCCATCCCTGGAGGTGTTTAAGGCCAGGCTGGATGAGGCTCTGGGCAGCCTGATCTAGTGTGAGGTGTCCCTGCCCATGGCAGGGAAGTTGGAACTGGATGATCCTTGTGATCCCTTCCAACCCTGACTGATTTTAGGATTCTAAGTTATTCATCATGAGGCTTGCGAGACCCTGGAACAGGGAGGTGGTGGAAGCCTCATCTCTGGATGTTTTTAAGGCCAAGCTGGATGAGGCTGTGGGCAACCTGGTCCGGTGTGAGGTGTCCCTACCCATGGAAGGGGGGCTGGAACTGGGTGATCTCTTTGGGTCCCTTCCAACCCCTGACATCCTGTGATCCTTGAGATCCCTTCCAGCCCTGACAATTCTGTGATTGATCAAACTGATCCAGATGGACATGAGTCAAACTGATGCAAGAAAACACCACTGGACTTACAAAGTTCAATTCTTGAAGTCTCTTCCTGCCCTGTGGTGCTGGTGGAAGGGATGGGCTTGCAGAGGAAACTAGGCTGGTTCTCTTAACCAGAAAAAAAAGAAAAAAAAGAAAAAAAAAAGAAAAGAAAATAGAAGGGCAAAACTCATCAGTGGTGATTAGAGCTGCTGCTTGTCAGCATGTGAAGAGAGCTTCAATTCATCACTCATACTGTCATGCGAAGCCACAGTACAGTAATTAGCAGGTAAAATATCTATTAAAAGCTCCCACCACCTTTAGTTTGAACACCTGCTGACAAGCTAATGCTCTGCCTAGCTTACCTTCATCAAGTTCTTGTTCTGTGATTGCCAGAAGAGACTCCATTAGAGTTTCTGTTGGGGTGGCTGAAGAGGCTCCTGCTCTATGGGCTCTGGCGGAGCAAGCAGATGCGTGGCCTTGCTGCCCTACTTGCATTCTCTGCAAGCGTGCAGAGATTTCTTTGTGGTTCTTTCAGTGACTGTGAATTTATAAGTGATGAAGGGAGTGGAACATCTTCCTTAGGAGGAGAGGCTGAGGGAGCTGGGGCTGTGCTACTTGGAGAGGAGCAGACTGAGAGGTGATCTGATTCATGTTGATAAAGATGTATAATGGGTGAGTGCCAGGAGGCTGGAGCCAGGCTCTGCTGGGTGGTGCCCAATGCCAGGACAAGGGACAGTTGGTGGTAGCTGAGGCATAGAAAGTGCCATGGAAACACTTTCATTTTCCTGTGAGGTTGACAGAGCTCTGCAGCAGGCTACCCAGGGGGGTTGTGGAGTCTCCCTCTCTGGAGATATTCAAGACCTGCCTGGATGAATTCCTATGTGATCTGGTCTAGGTGATCCTGCTCTGGCAGGGAGGTTGGACTGGATGAGCTTTGGAGGTCCCTTCCAGCCCCTGTCACTCTGTGATTCTGTGATATTGTCTGATGAATGCATAACCTAGGTTAGTGCTGGTTAAGTGCAGGGTAGGGGAAAACAAAGCCTTGCCTCCTTTGCCTGCAATTATTTTCTTACAGTGCTTGGAAATAAATGCAGAGTGTTTCCAAGAAAACCACGCTGGTAGTAGTAAATTAACACATCTGAAGTGTGCTTCAACTTTGGGTTTTGTTTTTTTTTTTTTTAATTGCAGCAAGCTTTTCTACACTATTAGAAGAGGCAACTCTTTGTCCATTTTTCACATGGGCCAGAGATATTAGTGCTAAACAAAGAATGGGTTTGTTTAGCTTGGCTGCTGGTTTAGGATCCTTCTGCTTGAAGGCTTCAATAAAGGCAGGTGCCCAAAATTATATTCTGCCTGAAATTTGTCTCTGTATTTTCTGTGCCTGGCTTTATCTGTCTCCTGTTACAGGTGGAGGCTTTACTGAAATCAGAGTCATACCTCCATAAGACTGAATTTTATGTGTGGCTTAGGTGTTCCATTTGCCCCTCATCTTTTTTTTACAATAGAGAACAGGCACATTTGGTTAGTATCTGTGAGAACAGACTTTGAATCTGTTAACATTGTCTCTGTCCATGCTGAGACTGCAGCTGGAATACTATATCAAAGGGATGCCCATGATCCGACAGTGTGGCCAAAAAGGCCAAGGGTATCCTGGGGTGGATTAGAAGGGCTATGGTTAGTAGATCAAGAGAGGTTCTCCTGCCCCTCTGCCCTGGTGAGGCTGCATCTGGAATCTTGTGTCCAGTTCTGGGCCCCCCAGTTCAAGAAGGACCTCAAGGAACTGCTTGAGAGAGTCCAGCACAGAGGCACAGAGCTGCTGCAGGCAGTGGAACATCTCCTTTGAGGCCATGCTGAGGGAGCTGGGGCTGGCAGCTGGCAGCAGAGGAGCCTGAGGGCTGCCCTCAGTGCTGTGCTAAAGATGTGCAGGGCAGTGTCGGGAGGACGCAGCCAGGCTCTGCTCAGGGGTGGCCAAGGGCAGCACAAGGGGCACTGGGGGCAAGCTGGAGCAGAGGAGGTTGTGGAGAGGGAGGAAAAAACCAGATTCTAGGATTCTATGAATCCAGCCTGAGCCTGACTGAGGTTTCCCTGAGCCATGGGCTCTAGCTGGGAAGGTGAGTGGGTGCCTGTACCTATCTGGGTCCTTCCCTGTGCCCACCCCTGACTTAGTTTGCCTCATGTGGTGTGGAGGTGAGCACGGTATTTGGATTTGCACCCATCTTCATAGAAGCAGCCTCCTGATTTAAGAAGTTCAACACGAGAAGTCCTCTGGCCAGCCTGCAACTTGTGGTGGTTCTCCTCTGTGTTCAGAGGAGCTGGGCACTGCGCTGGGTGGGCATCGTGCAGCTGGCTGGCAGTGGGGTTTTGGCTTGGCTTCTCTGAAAGGCATTTTGTGTGGTACATCTTTCATCCAGAACATCTTTCATCTGTGTCTTCCCCCCTTAATTTACCCCAAATTAACTGGAACAGGCTGCCCAGGGGGGTTGTGGAGCTTCCCTCTCTGGAGATACTCAAAACCTGCCTGGATGCATTCCTGTGTAACCTGCTCTAGGTGCTCCTGCTCTGGCAGGGGGATTGGACTGGATGAGCTTTGGAGGTCCCTTCCAGACTCTGACAGTTTGTGTGATCTCTGTGTGTGAAATGATGTAGGTGTCAAGATCCAGCATGAAATAAGAACCAACAGAATTTTTTTTTGCCAGCTGACTCCTACCTACTCCTCAATCTCCATTGTGCTCTCCCAGCCGCAGCGATCACAGAAGGAACAGGAGGAACAAATTTATTTTTATCTGTTGCTTATCACTTTAATTTGGGTTGATTTAATAAGGTTTTTTTTAGGGATGAGCCATTTAGCTGCATACTAAAGTACATTTGACTTTTCCAGCCTTATTCTTTTCAGCTTAGGAGCTGTTTATTTATCACCTATCTCTGACCTGGTTTTAGAATAGTTGTGGAATGTTTACATGGTGGAAAAGTCACTGCCCAGACATCCAATTTGTCTACCTGGTAACAGAAGATTGTGGCAGAGAAAGGCTCCTGTGCAGAAACTCTGCTGTTAAGAAACAGAGAATAATAGAATCATAGAATGGTTTGAGTTGGAAGGGACCTCCAAAGGTCATCTAGGCCAACCCCCCTGCAGTCAGCAGGGACATCCTCCACTAGAGCAGCTTGCTCAGAGCCTTGTCAAGCTTCACCTTGAATATCTCCAGGGATGAGGCCTCAACCAATGCCCCAGGCAACCTGTTCCAGTGCCCTTCCAGTACCTGAAGGGGGCTACAAGAAAGCTGCAGAGGGACTGTTTGCAAAGGTGTGCAGGGACAGGATGAGGGACAATGGTTTGAAATGAGAGAAGAGGTAATTGGAGACAGAACAAGAGGGAATGGCCTCAAGCTGAGGCTGGGGAGGTTTAAATTGAATGTTAGGAAATAGTTTTTCATGGAGAGAGTGGTCAGGGACTGGAATGAGCTGCCCAGAGAGGTGGTGGAGTCACTCAGCCTGGATGTGTTTAAGGGTGGTTTGGATGTGGTGCTTGGGGCTATGGTTTAAGATGACTCTTAAAAAATCAGAGTGCCAGGTTTGACACATAGAGCTGGGCATCTGCAGGATGGGATGTGTGGAATTAGCCTCAGGTGGCTTTCTTGATGTACTGTGTGCTGTATTATGCAGAGTTATAGGTTGGACTTGGTGATGGTGAGGGTTCAGTGCTTAGGGTTGTGGTGCTTAGGGCTGTGGTTTAAGGTGAACCTTGTAGAGTAGGGTTCTAGGTTGGTGATCCTGAGAGGCTTTGCCAACCTGCATGATTCTGTGATTCTGTGAAGAGCAGATATAGATTGGATGTTAGGAACAAGTTCTGCACCATAAGGGTAGTGGAACACTGCAACAGGTGGCCCAGGGAAGTGGTTGAGGCCCCATCCCTGGAGATATTCAAGGTGAGGCTCAATAGGGCTCTGGGCAACCTGATCTAGCTGAGGATGTCCCTGCTGACTATAGAGGGTTTGGACTGGAGGACCTTTGGAGGTGCTTTCCAACCCAGACCTTTCTATGATTCTGCCAGAAGAATAAAAACAATGAACATGCTTCCTCCACTGAAAGCAGCCTAAGCCATCTGGTGTCATCCTGTGTCTACACAGCATACTTCTGCCTGTTGCAAGCTCTCTTGCCTAAACATGAGCTTGGAGTCAGTGTGAGCATGGACACAAGGGACTGATCCCTAACCATCAGATCTGCTGAGAGAACAATATGAACTCCTGAGAGTGAGGCACTGCTTTGCAAATCAACCTGCCAGGCTAACTTGGGGTTGTTCTTCATTTGGAGATGTTTTTCTCATGGCACTTAAAACCCGCTAGGAGATCACTCATAATTTTGCTCTTCTTTTGTTCTATTTTTATTCACTTCAGAAACAGAACATGCCATACACCGAGAAAAAGAACCAAACAAAAACCAAACCAACCCCAACAACAAAAAACCCAAATGAGTGGGTGCATTTCTACCTTAATTATTAGGAACGATTACATTTTGAATCCAGAAAGCAGCTTTGCTGTTCTTGGTACATCATTTTCAGCTGGAAAACTAACTTACTTTCTTTGTCTTGGTTTTTGTTTGGGGTTTTTGTTTTGTTTATTGTTGTTTTTGTTTTTTCCAATGCAGAACTATGGTCTGGAAACAGAAAATCTGAAAACTCTTTCTCACAAGCTGAATGCATCTGCCAAAAACCTGCAGAACTTCATCACTGGGAGGCGGAGGAGTGGCCACTACGATGGAAGGACCAGCCGCAAGTTACCAAATGATTTCCTGACATCTGTAGTGGACCTGATTGGAGCAGCTAAGAGTCTACTGGCTTGGTTGGACAGGTAAAATAGAATCATGGAATCCTAGAATCATGGAATCCTAGCATTATGGAATCCTAGAATCCTAGAATCAGAGAATCCTAGAATCGTGGAATCCTAGAGTCATGGAATCTTATAGTCATGGAATCCTAGAACCAGAGAACCAGAGAATCCTAGAATCATGTAACCATAGAATTTCCAGCTTTGTTCCATTCCCCCCCAGTTCTATCACTACCTGACAGCCTAAATAGTCCCTCCCCAGCTTTCTTGTAGCCCCCTTCAGATCCTGCAAGGCCATAATAAGGTCTCCTTGGAGCCTTTTCCTCTCCAGACTGAACAACCCCAACTCTCTCTGTCTGTTCTCATAGCAGAGCAGCTCCAGCCCTCTGAGCATCCTCATGGCCCTTCTCTGGACACCTTATAGCACCTCCATATCCCTCTTGTCCCAGGGGCTCCAGACCTGGATGCAGTACTCCAGGTGGGGTCTCACCAGTGGGGAGCAGAGAGGCAGGATCACTTCCTTTGCCCTGCTGTCCACACTGCTCTTGTTGCAGCCCAGGCTCTGGTTGATCTCTGGGCTACCAGACCACACTGACAGCTCACACTGACCTTCTCATCCACCAGCACCCCCAAGTCCCCCTCCTCAGGGCTGGTTTCCAGCCAGGCACTGCCCAGTCTCTATTGGTGCTTGGGATTGCCTCAACCCAGATGCAGGAGCTCCCAAATGTGTTACAGGTAACCAGATCACACACAGGCACAAACACCAGCATCTTCCCAGAATGTCATGTAACCACTGAAATGGAAGCAGAATTTGTTTATGGGTTTGGGCAGGATGTTTGCAGCAGATCTTTTCTTGTGAACTCAGCGTGCTGTGCAGACAGCATTTCACAGAAAGGCTTTTTCATCATCTTCTTCTGCAATACTTTTTGCAGATGCTGCAGCTAACAGCTTCTCAACTTGCACAGCAATGCAATGATGTGGCTTTGATGTGTAGGGAATGGTGATGGCTCCATAGAAGTGCTTCACTTGCTACTGCAGCCAGTTCTCTTGTCTTGGTGTTCAGACAGGATGTTTGTAGCAAATCTTTTCCCGTGAATTCAGTGTGCAATTCAGACAGCACTTCACAGAATCACAGAATCTATCTGGTTGGGAGAGAACTCAAAGATTTATCCAGTCCAACCATCGACCCAGTTTAGGGTCAACACTAAACCATGTCCTTAAGTACCAGGCCCACACATTGCTTGAACACCCTCAGAGACAATGACTCCAGCACTGCCCTGGGCAGACCATTCCAATGTTTAACAACCCTCTGTATGAAGAAATATTTCCTAGCATCCAGCCTGAACTTCCCCTGGTGCTGCTTGAAACCATTTCCTCCAGTCCTGTTCCTTGCCACCAAGGAGCAGAGGCTGCCCCCTCCTCGCTCCGATCTCCCTTCGGGTAGCTGTAGAGAGCAATGAGCTCTGCCCTCAGCCTCCTCTTCTCCAGACTGAACACTCCCAGCTCCCTCAGCTGCTCTTTGTAGGCCATCTGCACACATTTCAGTACACACTGCAACCCTTCACATAACTGGAAATGCAATACAGTGACAGGAAGGCATCGTTAGGCTATATATGTATTTGGTTATTAATATAGAACAACACTTTGACCTGCATAGCTCAGATTTGTTGCACTGATGGCACCAGTCACAAAACAATTTAAGAAAGATGTTGAGGTGCTTTAAGATGTCCAGAGAAGGGCACTGAGACTGGGCAAGGAGCTGGAGCACAGCCCTGTGAGGAGAGGCTGAGGGAGCTGGGGGTGTGCAGCCTGGAGAAGAGGAGGCTCAGGGCAGACCTCATTGCTGTCTACAACTACCTGAAGGGAGGTTGTAGCCAGGTGGGATTGGTCTCTTTTCCCAGGCACCCAGGGACAGGATAAGGGGACACAGCCTCAAGCTGTGCCAGGGCAGGTTCAGGCTGGACGTTAGGAAGAAGTTCTTCACAGCAAGAGTGATTGGCATTGGAATGGGCTGCCCAGGGAGGGGGTGGAGTGCCCATCCCTGGAGGTGTTTAAGAGGAGGCTGGATGAGGCACTTGGTGCCATGAGTTAGTTAATTAGAAGGTGTTAGGTGATAGGTTGGACTTGATGATCTCAAAGGTGCTTTCCAAACTGTTTAATTCTGAGTTTTCTGTGAAAACTGGGATCATGCTTTTTATTATATAGGTGATCAACCTATCACAGAGTCACAGAATATTAGAGGTTAGAAGTGACCTCCAGAGATTGAGTCCAACCCCCCCTGCCAGAGCAAGATCCCCTAGGGCAGTCCACACAGGAATGATTCCAGGGGGGTTTGGAAAGTCTGCAGAGGAGACTTCTCTGTGTGTATAAGCAGGAGTGTTGCATTTTAAGGTTTTTAAATGGCAGTGAAATACCTCTGAAGATGCAACTGGGAGGTGGTGGAGTTACCATCCCTGGAGGGATGCCTGGATGAGGCACTTAGTGCCATGGGTTAGTTAATTAAAAGGTGTTAGGTGATAGGTTGGACTCGATCTCGAAGGTCTTTTCCAACCTGCTTAATTCTGTGAGCCTACTCTGTTAAGCTAGGAAGTTTGTGTGACCAGCACTTAAATGCTCTCCTTTATGAGATATTTCTAAGGATAACAAAAGTACTCTGCAGGTATTTTAAACGATCCTTGAAACTCCTGAAGTGGTTACAATCACTCTGCCTTCCTGCCTTTATAAAATGCATCACGGTGCATTCTTACCAGCCGAAATCAAAATGCTTCTCTGGATGTAAAGATGCATTTTAGTCTGTGTGGAGCAGCTCAAGTTTTTTCAAGGCATGATCTTTGTGCAATTCTTAAGATCCAGCAGAGCTCTTTGAACCGACTGCTGTGGGGTTTGCTGTTTTTCATTTCCCCCGAGGAAAGCTGGCTGCTGTCCCATCGTTGATTTCCATATGAAAGGTTTAGGTGAGGCCTGAAATCTTTGCCACTTCTTAAGCTGAACTGCAAACCCCTTTCTTTTGTTCCACAGATCGCAGCTACCACTGCTGCTGCTGTTCTCCTCCTCTCTTTTTTCTAGCCTTGCCCCAACTTGAAAAAACAGAAGACCTAAAGTCAACCTCCTAAATTTCTTTTGAGATGTTTGGGGTTGGATGGACAGAGAAGCAGCATAATCTTACGGAGGGAGTTTAGCAGAGAGGCTTGAAAAAAACTGGGGATACATTTTTAGCACTGCCTCCAGCCTGTTGCTGTTACGTGGAACCATAGAATCACAGAATGGGTTAGGTTGGAAGGGACCTCAAAGATCATCAAGTTCTAACCCAGGGGCACCTCCCACTAGAACAGGTTGCTCAAGGTCTCATCCACCCTGGTCTTGAACACCTCCAGGGAGGTTGTGGAGCATCTTCAATCACATTGGGTGATTCTGTGCTCCACAACCTCCCTGGGCAACCTGTGTGGGTGTCTTACCACCCTCACCGGAAAGAACTTCTTCCTAACATACAGTTTCAATCTCCCCTCTGCCAGTTTAAACCCATTCCTCCTCCTCGTCCTGTCATTACAAGACCTTGTCAATAGTTCCTCCCCAGCCCTCCTGTAACCCCCTTCAGATCCTGGAAGGCCGTTCCACAGTATCCTGGAAGCCTTCTCTTCTCCAGGCTGCAGAGCCCCAATTCTCTCATCCTGTCCTCGGAGCAGAGCTGCTGCAGCCCTCTGAGCATCTTCGTGGAGTGGCTCCAACAGTTCCATGTCCTTCCTGGGTTGTGAGCTATTGGCAGGCAGCTCTAAGGTCCTCCTGGAGTCGAGTCTTCTCCAGGCTGAACACTCAACTCCCTCAGTCTGTCCTCATAGCAGAGATGTTCCAGCTCTCCATCATCTTTGTGACCCTCCTCTGGCCTTATTCCAACAGATCTATGTCCCTCTTAGGGGGAGGGTGTGTGTGTGTCTGAAAACTTGCCTATCAATTCTGTGCCAGTTAAATACAAAATGACTTTTGCATTTATCTAAACCGAACATTTTCTGTAACATATTAAGACTTTCCTGATTTATGAGCAGCTTATTCTTCCTCCTTTCTGAAGCCCCTGAGTTAGGATGAAAAGCAGGCCAATGACTGCATTGTTGTCAGGAGACTGGAACATCTGGAGATCAATAGGATTCTGCTTATTGTATTTCTTCTTAGAAGCTATTGGAGCCACTAGAGGGAGATATAAAGGTTTAAAAATAAAGTATTTAACATCAGGAAGGTGAATTTTATTTCATTCTGCACAGCTTTTACTACTAAATCTGGGACCCAAATCTTACTTTTTTTTGGTTTCTAACATCAGTTCCATCTCTGAGGCTCAAAGGAGAGGAGAGCAAACTATTAGGAATAATAGAGTGGGTATTAAGAGTTATTCACACAGAATCACAGAATGTTATGGGTTGGAAGTGAGCTCTAAAAATCATCCAGTCCAAACTCCTGCCAGAGAAGGAGCACCTGGGGCAGGTCACAGAGGAATGCATCCAGGTGGGTTTGGAATGTCTGCAAAGAAGAAGACTCCACAACCTTCTGGGCAGCCTGCTCCAGGGCTCAGTCACCCTCATAGTAGAGAAGTTTCTTTTTATGATGAGGTGGAACTCACCTGTGTCCCACTTTGTCTCCATTGCCCCTTGTTGTTCCACCCCTTTCATCATCTTCCTCTGCAGTATTTTTCCAGATGCTGCAGCTAGCAGCTTCTCAACTTGCACAGCAATGCAATGATCATAGAATGGTTTAGGTTGGAAGGGACCTCAAAGCTTATCCAGCTCCAACCCCCTGCCATAGGCAGGGACACCTCCCATTAGAACAGGTTGCTCAAGGACTCATGCAACCTGGCCTACAACACCTCCCTAGGCAACCTGTGCCAGTGTCTCCACCACCCTCACTGCAAAGAACTTCTTCCTAACATCCAGTTTCAATCTCCTCTCTGCCAGTTTAAAGCTATTGCCCCTCATCCTGTCATTACAAGCCCTTGTCAATAGTCCCTTCCCAGCCCTCTTTTAGCCCCCTTCAGATCCTGGAAGGCCACTCCAAGGTCTCCTGGAAGCCTTCTCTTCTCCAGTCTGCAGAGCCCCAACTCTCTCAGCCTGTCCTCATAGCAGAGCTGCTGCAGCCCTTTAAACATCTTCGTGGAGTGGCTCCAACAGTTCCATGTCCTTCCTGTGTTGGGGGTCCAGAACTGCACACAGGACTCCAGATGGGCTGTCAGGAGAGCAGAGCAAAGGGGCAGAATCCCCTCCCTTGCTCTGCTGACCATGCTGCTCTTGCTGCAGCCCAGCACACAGTTGCTGTCTGGGCTGCACTCACACTGCAGGCTCATGTTGAGCTTTTCATCACCTCTGACCACCAGGTCCTTTTCCTCAGGGCTGCTCTCAGCCTTTTGCCACCCAGCCTGGAGCTGTGCTTGGGATTGCACCTATCCAGGTGCATGACCTTACACTTGGCCTTGTTGAACTTCATGAGGTTGGCCTGGGCCCACCTCTCCAGCCTGTCCCGGTGCTTCTGGATGGCATCCCTGCCCTCTAGCAAGTCGACTGTGCCACACAGCTTGGTGTCATGATGTAGGTTTGGTGTGTAGGGAATGATGATGGCTCCATACAATCTGCACTTCACTTGCTGCTCCAGCCAGTTCTCTTGTCTTGGGGTTTCTGTAGGACACTTACCAATTGAATGACCTCATTGGGCCAGGCAGAATTACCAAAAGGGGTG
The DNA here is from genome assembly GCA_013399055.1 of Ramphastos sulfuratus. Taxonomy (NCBI): domain Eukaryota; kingdom Metazoa; phylum Chordata; class Aves; order Piciformes; family Ramphastidae; genus Ramphastos; species Ramphastos sulfuratus. The sequence goes on along the minus strand of WBNM01039356.1, from coordinate 18,001 downwards.
CAAGAGTTGTGATTTGCTGAGCTGCTTTCACTGAAGGGGTTCTTAAACATTGGAATGGTCTGCCCAGGGCAGTGCTGAAGTCACCATCCCTGGAGGTGTTCGAGCACTATGCGGAATTGATGCTTAGGGAAATATTTTAGTGTTGACCTATCAGAACTGGGTGGAAGGTTGGACTGGATGATCTTGAAGGTCTCTTCCAACCAGATATATTCTGTGATACTATGAAAGAAAAATCTCTTACCTGTGTTTCCAGGCTTCCTGCTCTTGCCTACTGTGCTTGGGCCGTGTTATCTGAAGCAAGGACACACCATCTATTTTGTGCAGCATCAAGAAGAATGTTTTGGATCTCAGCAAATCATAGAATCATAGAATTGGCAGGGCTAGAAGGGACCTCAAGGATCATCCAGTTCCAACCCCCCGGCCATGGGCAGGGAAACCTCACATTAGATTAGGTTGCCCACAGCCACATTCATCTGGCCTTAAAAACATAGAGGGATGAGGCTTCCACCACCTCCCTGGGCAACCTGTGCCAATGTCTCACCACCCTCATGGCGAAGAACTTCTTCCTAACATCTAGTCTAAATCTTCCCTCCTCTAGCTTGGATCCATTGCTCCCAGTCCTATCACTTTCTGACACCCTTAAAAGTCCCTCCCCATCTTTCTTGTAGCCCCCTACAGTTACTGCAAGGCCACAATAAGATCTCCTTGGAGCCTTCTCCTCTCCAGACTGAACAACCCCAGCTCTCTCATCCTGTCTCCATAGGAGAGGAATTCCAGCCCTCTGAATCTACCCACTAGATCTAGCTTGGATCCATTCCTCCCAGTCCTATCACTGCCTGACACCCTAAAAAGTCCAATGCCCCTGCCATGGGCAGGGACACCTCACACTCCAAATAAAGTTTCTCAGAGCCCCATCCAGTCTGGCCTTAAAATCATCCAGGGATGAGGCTTCCACCACCTCCCTGGGCAACCTGCCTAAGCTATAAACATGGACTTAGAGGAGTGAGGAAGTGTTTTGTGTTTAAGGGCTTAGGGCTGTGGTTTAAGTTGTACCTTGAGGAATAAGGTTATAGATTGGACTTGGTGATGCTGAGGGTTCATTGCTTAGGGATGTGGTGCTTAGGGCTGTGGTTTAAGTTGAACCTTGAGGAGTAGGGTTATAGGTTAGACTTGATGGTGCTGAGGGTTCAGTGCTTAGGGCTATGGTTTAAGTTGAACCTTGAGGAGTAGGGTTATAGGTTAGACTTGATGATGCTGAGGGTTCAGTGCTTAGGGATGTGGTGCTTAGGGCTGTGGTTTAAGTTGAACCTTGAGGAATAGAGTTATAGGTTAGACTTGATGCTGAGGGTTCAGTGCTTAGGGATGTGGTGCTTAGGGCTGTGGTTTAAGTTGAATCTTGAGGAATAGGGTTATGGATTAGACTTGATGCTGAGGGTTCAGTGCTTAGGGATGTGGTGCTTAGGGCTGTGGTTTAAGTTGAACCTTGAGGAGTAAGGTTATAGGTTGGACTTGGTGATGCTGAGGGTTCATTGCTTAGGAATGTGGTGCTTAGGGCTATGGTTTAAAGTTGAACCTTGAGGAGTAGGGTTATAGGTTAGATTTGGTGAGTGCTTAGGGATATGGTGCTTAGGGCTGTGATTTAAGGTGAATCTTGTAGGGTAGGGTTAGAGGTTGGACTTAGTGATCTTGAGGGGCTTTGCCAACCTGCATGTTTCTGTGATTTCTGTGAAGTGATAGCTGTTCTTAGAGCTTTAATTGACTCTTCATTAAAGAAACGTGGTGGCTAATTTATCAACTCAGAAGTTAAGAAAATATAATCACCCTCCCTTGAGACAACCACTCCAACATTTGTTGTCTGCTGTGGTGTTTCAGATTTTAATGGGCATGGATTAGGGTTTGCCAGGGAACACTGGGTATTTATTTAAGTTTCTTTTTAGTGTGCTGCTTTACTGTTTGACTCAGCTATCTGTGTGGGCAGTGATTCCATATGCCTCGCACAGCAGCTCTCTTGGATCCCTTCTTCTTCACCGCAGCACTGTCCCCCTCTTTGGAAATAAACTTCTGCTGTAGGTTACACTGAAGCCTAAGTAGCAGAAACAAAGAGATCTTGTGGAGATAGATTTTTTATTTTTTCCTTTATTATTCTAGGCTTCCAGTGCTGTAGCCAGAGAAAAGCTTAGCAGACTGACAAATAATGCAGCAGCCTGATTCATTTGCCACTGCTGCTGTCTGGATACATGATACATGAGCAAAGAGCAACAAGGAGGTGAACAAAAAGCTCATCTGTGCATAGAAATTATTGGCTGTGGGAAAGACAGGGGTCAAACAGCTGACAGGAGCAAAAAAAACCAAAATTGTCACATTCTCTTTGGCAAGCATAGAGCTGTTTTTAAGGTCATTCACAGTCACAGAATCATGGAATTCACTGTGACTGGGCTTCCAGCCCCAGGTGGGCAAGTCATTTTGGCATGGGATTTAAGTAGGTTCATAGAATGGTTTGGGTTGGAAGGAACCTCCAAAGGACATTTAGTGCAATCACCCTGCAGTCAGCAGGGACATCCTCCACTGGATCAGCTTGCTCAGAGGCTTGTCGAGCCTGATCTTGAAGATATGCAAGGATGGGGCCTCCACTACCTTCCTGGGTAACCTGTTGCAGTGTTCCACCACCCTCATGGTGCAGAACTTGTTCCTAACATCCAATGTAAATCTCCTGTTCTCTAATTTCAGACCATTGCCCATGTGTCCTCTCACTGAAGGCCTTCTTGTAATGAGATACTGAAAGAGATTACCCAGGGAGGTTGTGGATGCTCCCTTCCTGAAGCTGTTCAAGGGCAGGTTGGATAAGCCCACCTGTTCTAGTGGGAAGTGTCCCTGCCTATGGCAGGGGGTTGGAACTGGATGAGCTTTGAGGGCCCTTCCAACATAAACCATTCTATATCTATACATAAATCTTTTTAAGTAAGGCTAAAATCTGTGCCTAAAGTTAAGAATCACAGAATCATAGAATCACAGAATGTCAGGGGCTGGAAGAGACCTCCAAAGCTCATCCAGTCCAACCTCCCTGCCAGAGCAGGAGCACCTAGAGCAGGTCACACAGAAACACAGCCAGGCAGGTTTTGAGTATCTCCAGAGAGAGAGATACCACAATCCCTCTGGGCAGCCTGTTCCAGGGATCTGTCACCCTCACAGGGAAAAAAATTCCTCCTCATGTGTCCATGAAACTCCTATGCCTCAATATTTGAATGATTTAGCAATGAAGTCTGGACAGCAGAGCAGGACCTCCAAGCCTCACTTGTGGCTTGTGTAAATACTTTTTGGTGATGCTGAATTGTTTACAGAGCAGCTCAGCCTGCCATGATGTGAACTCTCTTCGTTTAGCTCCGAACACTTCTAAGTGTTCAGCTTCAGTTCAGCCTTTTAAGTCTGCCTTATGTGAAAAGCACTGAGGTAGCAGAATGCATCCCCGCTCAGAGATGGATCTCCCTCTTTTCCCCATGCTGACAGGCACAATGCTTAGGGTTTCTCCCACTCTAGAAATGTGTTGAGCTGGATTTCTGTCTCTCATTGTTTGGTTTTTTTTTTTGGTGAAGGAGCCTTGAGTGATGCTTCTGGTGTGCTTGTTTTGTAGCTCTAAGTGAAAAGATGCCTTCATTAGGAATATTATGCTTGACTATTTGCAAGCCCCTAACTTCTTACTTGCAAAGCAAGTGTTGCTGGTTTAGACTCTCCTTTCTAAGAGATTTCATAGGCTGCTCTTAGTGCTTGGCCTGACAGGGTGAACATGGTTTGCATACAAGAAGGTGGGGAAAAGCAGAATGAACGCCCAAACAATGGGAAACTGTGGAGTTTAAGCAGTTCTTTAGTCACCACACAAATAATGCACTTTCTGTCCATTGGTTTTCAGTCTTAAACCTGTCAACCTTCCTGCATTTCCTTTATGCCTTTTCCCTTTATGCTTGTTTGAATGGTATGCCAAGCCCAGCTGCCTAGGAATGCTATGGCACTGAACTACATTGTGCTGCTGGAACAGCTGTTAATGGTTAACAGAGCTCTCATTGAAAGAATGCCTTTACCCAGTGTGAATTTTAGGAGGGTAAAATTCACCAGGGTGGGTGAGACTTTGAAAGAGGTTGCCTAGAGTGGTTGTGGGTAACTCCTTTCCTGGAGGGCTGATTGGATGAGGCCTTGAGCAACCAAGTCTAGTTGAGAGGTGTCCCTGTCCATGACAGGGGTTTGAACTAGAGGATCTCTGAGATCACAGGCTGTTAGGGATTGGAAGGGACCTCCAGAGATCATCCAGGCCAACTCCCCTGCCAAGCAGGATCCCCTAGGATAGTCCACACAGGAATGCATCCAAGTGGGTTTGGAAAGTCTGCAGAGAAGGACACTCCACAACCTCTCTGGGCAGTCTGCTCCAGGGCTCTGGCACCCTCACTGTAAAGAAGTTTCTCCTCATGGTGAGCTGAAACCTTCCCTGTTCCAGTTTGTATCCATTGCTCCTTCTCTTATTGCTGCTGACCAGCAAAAAAGAGCTTGGCCCCCTCCACTTGACATCCACCCCTCAGATATTAATAGAAGAACCTCCCTAAACCTTCTGGTCACACTCTTCCTGATGCCCCCCAGGATGCCATTGGCTCTCTTGGCCACAAGGGCACATTGCTGGCCCATGCAGAGCTTGCTGCCCACCAGCACTCCAAAGTCCTTCTCTATGGAGCTGCTTTCCAACCTAAGGCATTCTATGATTAATTTAAGGGCATTCCTCCTTGATTCTAGACAAAGCAGTTCCATCAGAAGTAAGAATAAAATGTTGATTTCTTGAGAGAGTAAAACTGTGACTCTTGGATGGATTTGCCACAAATATACATGCAACTATTTTGCACATGCAGGTTTTCATTTGAGCTTAGTGTGTTTACTTTTGAAGACTTAAGTTACATTCCTGATTTGGTTCCACAGAATCACAGAATGTTAGGGGTTGGAAGGGACCTCGAAAGTCCATCCAGTCCAACCCCCCCTGCCAGGGCAAGCTATCTGTCTCTAAAAGATTTTTGACTATTATGTGTAATCAAACTACCTTGAGGATGCTTTCCCTTGTTAGGATGCTCAAATAAATCTGATAGTGATTTTAAGACCCTCACAATGTCTATTGTTTATAAACCATCTCAGTACCACAGCTAGTGGTGAAATGTGATTAACTTCTGTTTTGGGGCAATGCATTTACTTAACAGCAGTTTGTCCAAATTCCAACTTTCTGAAATAAAACAGTTCTTTCTGTGTCACAAATGTTATATCACAGAATATTAGGGGTTGGAAGTGACTTATAAAGATCATCAAATCCAACCCCACCCTGTCAGAGCAGGATCACCTAGCGCAAGGCACACAGGAATGCATCCAAATGGGTTTTGAATGTCTCCTGTGAAGGAGGCTGCACAAAGAAGGTAGATGAGGAGGCAAAAGCATGTGGGACTGAAAAAAAAGTTGATAATATAGAAACATTGAGTGTATGCATGTTCTCCACAGTCACAGATGTTAGGGGTTGGAAGGGACCTCTGGAAAGCTTCCAGTCCAACCCCCCTGCCAGAGCAGGAGCAGAGAATCCAGCACAGGTCACACAGGAACACATCCAGACAGGGCTGGAAAGGCTGCAGAGAAGGAGACTCCACAACCTCTCTGGGCAGCCAGTGCCAGGGCTCTGTCACCCTTACACTCAAGAAGTTCTTCCTCATGTTGAGGTGGATCCTCCTGTTCTGCAGTTTCCATCCCTTGCTCCTTTTGCTCTCCCATGGCACAATTGATCAGAGGTTGTCCCTGTCCTTTCCTTCCTGACCCCCAGCCCTCACCTATTGATAGACATTGCTCAGATCCCCTCTCAGCCTTCTCCTCTCCAGTCTAACCAGCCTCAGGGCTCTCAGCCTTTCCTCCTAAAAAACACATCTTTTTGGTTTTATTTAGTTGCTTGTGAAGGATTTTCCTTCATGTCCAATCAGTATTGTAAGCATTAATGTCTGTTGAACCACCAATTATTTCTTAATTGTGTGATGTAATTAGCTGTGGTATATTGATGTAGCTGTTTTTTTCAATACCAGGCCTTCAGGGTTGCTTAATTAATTAATGTTAGTTAATTATTTAATTTTATTTTTCATCCTGCAAGATTTTAATTAGGTCTCAGCTCATAAAAGTGAGTGTGGCATCATGTGCATGTGGGTTACAGCCCACATTATGAATTTGTTTAAAGATGTTTCATTATTTAGCTCAAACACTGTATTAAGAGGTGTTGAAAGAACCAGTAGTCATGCCTGGTGCTGGGGAAACCTTTTTTCCTGTAAATTAGAGTCTTGAACTTGATTGACTTCAGTGTTATTTAAAAAAAAAATATAATAAAATAAGCATCCATTGTATTTTTTTTCTTTTTATTTGGTGTGTTTCGGTTGTTTGTTTTTTTTCCTCTGAATGAGGTATTTAGAAGCTCCTCATCATGCTCTCAGTCTGGAGAGGAGAAGGCTCCCAGGTGACCTTATTGAGGCCTTTCAGTGTCTTAAGGGGGCTACAAGAAAGCTGAGAAGGGACTTTTTAGACTGTCAGGCAGTGATAGGACTGGGGGGAATGGAACAAAGCTGGAAATGGGGAGATTCAGACTGGATGTTAGGAAGAAGTTCTTCAGCATGAGGGTGCTGAGAGCCTGGAAGGGGTTGCCTAAGGATGTGGTGGCAGCCTCATCCCTGGAGGTGTTTAAGGCCAGGCTGGATGAGGCTCTGGTCAGCCTGATCTAGTGTGAGGTGTCCCGGCCCATGGTAGGGGAGTTGGAAGTGGATGATCCTTGTGGTCCTTTCCAACCCTGACTGATTCTATGATTCTGTGATTCTGTCATTCTGTGCTGGAATCTGTGCTGCTGTTACAGTGCAGGCTCACAATGTGGGCTAGCACAGTGAACAAAATAAGAAGCTCCTACTTCTCCAGCTGCAGGCATGTCTGGCCCTAATTATCCTTCAGACTTATTACCCACCCCCTTGTGGTTGTGGTGTGAAAATGGCTCTTGGGGTCAAAGGTTGGAAAGGAGAAGGCTGAAGAAAATGTGAAGTGAGGGCAAACCCACCCAGCATATGTGTGCAGAAGGGTTGAGGTGATTGCATAAATCTCCTTTCCTTGAGACATCAGGTGTGGAAGGGGGAGGCAAAGAACAGAAAGGGGAAATCCAGCAGAGTTCTGGAAAGGGAAATGGAAAGGAGCTCTGGAGTTGCCACAGTGGGTGTTGCAAAGGAGAATCCCAGGTAGATCTGGAAGGAAGAACAAATAAATTACAAGAGAACCTGAGTAAAAAGGCTTCCACAAGCAAGGAAAGGTATGTTGGAAAAGACTCGGGGATGAGACAAGGAGACACTGAGGTCAATGCCACAACAGGAAGTGAGGCAACACAGCCCCAGCCCAAGGGACTTCTTCAGTTTTTGTTTAACTTGGAATCAAAGAAACAGAGAACAGTTTGGGTTGGAAGGGCTCTCCAAAGGGCATCCAGTTCAGCAGGGACATCCTCCACTAGATCAGGTTGCTCAGAGCTTTGTCAAGCCTGACCTTGAGGACCTTCAGGGATGTGACTTCAACTCCCTCCCTGGGCAACCTGTTGCAGTGCTCCACCACCCTCCTGGTGCAGAACTTGTTCCTAACATCCAATCTAAATCTTCTCTAATTACAACCCATTGCCCCTCATCCTGTCCCTGCAGGCCTTTGCAAACAGTCTCTCTGAAGCCTTCTTGCAGCCCCCTTCAGGCACTGGACTTGGAGGTGCTGAATTGGGCAGCACAGGTTGAAACTTGCAGTTGTTCCCTGGGTTTTGTTCAGGGGTGCTGCAGGAGGTGTCTGAGACTTGAAGGTCCAAGGGACTGCAAAAGATGGGCCTTTGAAAGAAAAGGGTAGAAATAGGAAGCTGATAGAAATGGGTCAGCCAAACCAGAGGAGTGATTTTTTTGTAGTAAGAAGTAATCAAATGGAACAAGGAATTCCTTTTACTGGGTATTTCCTATTGTGTCATTTATGAAATCAAATCAGTGATCCTACAGTGGAGCTTTTTTGGGGAGTTGGGTGGAAACTGCTGGCATGTGGTAACACCAAGCCTTGCTGGGCTTGTGCTGTTGAAACAGGCTTGGGATGTACTGCCAAAATCTAGTTGGTTTGGGGAGTGAAGATTTCAGGAGGCCCTTACCACTTCCCCAGCTCCCAGCAGTTGTGCCTACAGAGTGGTGCATGCAGGTAGCCTCCAAGGAATTGGTCTGAACTGGGGAGGAGAGGAGTAAAGGGAATTGCAGTTTTACTGGCCCAGTTTGCAGCAATACCCAAGACAGACATTGGCAGAAACCAAATAGGAATGAGTTGGTTTATAAGCTAGAGAGAACTACAGAGGAGGGAGGAACAAGTTGGTTTCTAAGCTACAGAGAGAGAGATACAGAGGAGGCAGGAATGAGTTGGTTTGTAAGCGAGAGCGCTACAGGGGAGGCAGGAATGAGTGGATTTATAAGCTAGAGAGAGCTACAGAGGAGGCAGGGATGAGTTGGTTTATATGCTAGAGAGAGCTACAGAGGAGGCAGGAGCAAGTAGGTTTATACGCTCCAGAGAGAGCTACAGAGGAGGCAGGAACAAGTTGGTTTGTAAGCCACAGAAAGCTACAGAGGAGGCAGTTTGAGGACCTCTTCTATTTTCTGCAGAAGCAAAGTCCATCTAACGTGGACCTGGCTCCTTCCCTGTCCAAGCTGTGAAGCATTTTCCAGAACAGTGCATATTAGTTCTTGTTCTTCAGTAGTGTTCTCTCTCCTGCTGGCATTCTTGCTGCCTGCTTCAGAGGCTCTCAGTAGATCTTCACCATATAATCTTCTATGTCACCAAAAGGAATCCCTTTGCTTGTTTTTTTTTCAGTGTCAACCAAGTTTATTTGGAGCATTTCTGATGGACTTCTCTGGGAGCAGTGACAGTAAAATAATGTCATCATTTTCCTTGTGAACCAAAGTGAATCGTAGAGGTATAAGGGAAGCTGATGTGGTATTAGAAGCTGTGTGGGTTTGTTTAGAGAAATGCTGAAGGCTTTGAAATGCCAAAGAGAGTCCAGTTGTGTAATTTGAGGATCAGATGGTATTCACATCCAGTCTTAAAAGTAAAGTAATACCACTTGCTGGCTTGCTTCTGTTAATCCTCAGGAAAGGTAAGCTCATGAATGAACGTGACCTTTTTAAGTCAAGGTTTCAGGTAGATTTCAGACCCTCAACAGTCAGAGTATTGAAAGAAAAAGCAGCAGTGTTTTGGCATGCCTTGGCTAATGTACTTTGAAGATAAGCATTTCTGGTTCATAACCAAGCAGCTACCCTTTTATCCTTTAATATAGAATCACAGAATCAAAGAACCGTTTAGGTTGAAAGAGACATACAAAGGTCATCCAGTCCAACCCCTCAGCACTCAGCAGGGACATCCTCCACTGGATCAGGCTGCCTAGAGCCTTGTCCAACCTTACCTTGAAGGTCTCCAGAGATGCTCAACTACCTCCCTGGGCAACCTGTTGCAGAGTTCCAGCACCCCCATGGTGCAGAACTTGTTCCTAACATCCAATCTAAATCTCCTCTAATTTCAAACCATTGCCCCTTGTCCTATGTATGCCTTTGCAAACAGTCCCTCTGCAATGTTTTTGTAGGCTCCCTTCAGGCACTGGGAGGCCATTCTTAGGTCTCCCTGGAGCCTTCTCTTCTGCAGGCTGAACGACCGCAGGTCAAATTCTATGACTCTGTACAACCCCAGCTCACATTCTATGACTCTGTACAACCCAACTCAAATTCCATGACTAACAGTTCCAGCAATGTGTAGGGCAGAGTGGGATGAGCTGTGTATGTCCTGCAGCATTGTCACCAGTCAGTGTTGTCCAATTCACTGCAGACCTTTGCAAACAGTCTCTCTGCAGCCTTCTTGTAGCCTACTTCAGGTCCTGGCAGGCTGCTCTTATGTCTCCTTGGAGCCTTCTCTTTTCCAGGCTGAGCAACCCCAGCTCCCTCAGCCTGTCCTCATAGCAAAGGTGTTCTAGGTCCCTGATCATCTTTGTGGCCCTCCACTGGACCAGCTCCATCCATATAAATATATATGCTCTAAGAAGTGATGAAGGCAGGCAATTGGGGAAGGGCTTCGTTTAAAGGCAACCACACTTAAAAGCATGTTCAGAGATCTTGCCACTTTGTGTAATTCTTTAAATAGTTTCTTCAGACACTATCATCCTTGGGGTCTTAGCTAACTTCTAATTTTGCTTTTCGGGCAGGTATATTAAGGAGAAATGGCATCTTTGGGATGTTGCTAATGCCCATCAAAGCTACATTTTCAGTGTTCTAAGGTGAAATTTTAAGGTGTAGGATGCATTCTATGCATGCTGGATATACTTTTCATTTTACTAAGCACTTCTGGTTGAAGCACAGCACGGGGGGTAGGGGAAGATGGGGATGTGCCTCCACTTTAGCCATGGCAACTGCTTCTGAGTGTTGATGCATCTCTGACTTTAAATGCTACTATCCCCTCTGGAGGAGGACTTTACTGCTTCTGTCTTCCTTCAGCATTTTTAGCAGACACCAGATCAGGTCCCAAGAATCCCACTGAATCAGCCAAATACTTCTCTGACCTCATTCACAATTCTCCCCTTTGCAGCAAGACTTTGCTGCTTCTGTCTTTCTCCAGTAGTTTTAGCAGACACAAGATCAGGTCCCAGCGATCCCAGGGAATGAGGCAAACACTTCTCTGACCTCGTTCCCATCATATCACAGGTGAAAATAATGCCTGTGATTGCTTTTCTGAGGGTAATTCCCAACCAAATGCAGAAGGCAAGGTTGACTTTTTCTGGGGGGGAGTAAAGGCTGTCCAGAAGTCACTGGAAGGCTGTGAGCAAGGATGCTTTTATGCATAGAAGTTCTTAAGGAGGAACTTAATCTGCAAAAACAAGGAGAGAGGAACATTTTCCATGGATGTGTATCCTTCCTTTTACAGCTTTATGACTACATTTTGGGGCTGCTGTGTGATTTTACTCTCCCTGGAGATAAATGCATTGTGCACCAGGGAAGCAAGTGGATAGATACTAGAGCTATTTAACACTTCTCTCTTTTTTTTTTCCTCTTCCTTTTTTGTTTTTCAGATCACCTTTTGCTGCTGTCACAGATTACTCAGTAACAAGAAATAATGTCATACAGCTCTGTCTGGAACTAACAACAATAGTACAACAGGTATGAGACCATTTGCTTAGCAATTTATTTCTTCCTAAACTGGAAATTACCTTCTTCACACAATTGGGTCTTCCTCTGTCTATATCATTACTTAGTAAATCCTTCATGACATTTCTGCTGCCTTGTTTTGTAAATCTGGTCTGGGTTGTGCCGTGTATGTGCTGCTACATAGCTCAGTAGAATCATAGAATCATAGAATCATAGAATCAGCCAGATTGGAAGAGACCTCCAAGCTCATCCAGCCCAACCTATCACCCAGCCCTAGCCAATCAACTAGACCATGGCACTAAGTGCCCCATTTAGGCTTTTCTTCAACACCTCCAGGGATGGGGACTCTACCACCTCCCTGGGCAGCCCATTCCAATGCCAAATCACTCTCTCTGTGAAGAACAAGTTGAATGCTTCAGCATCATAGATTCATAGAATGCCAGATTGGATGGGAGTTCAAGGATTGTCCAGTCCAACCTTTCAGGGTAAGAATGTAGTTGAAATGAGATGGCCCAACACCCTGCCAAGCTGGGACTTGAAACTGTTTAATGTTATTAGGTGTTTTATCTGTCTTTGCCAACAGTCCCTCTGCAGCCTTCTTGTAGCCCACTTCGGGTACTGGAAGTTCTCTATTAGGTCTCCCTGGAGCCTTCTCTTCTCCAGGCTGAACAACTGCCAGCTCACTCAGCCTGTCCTCACAACAGACACTGAAAGAAAACCTTACTGCTCATCACCAAAGCTCTTCCTATTGCTGTTTAGTAGTGGTTATTAGTAGCACTCACCACAGGATTTTTACTTGCCCTTAATCAGCTTTCACAATGATTTGTTGTGTTTATTTAGTTCTAAACCCACTGATGCACATCTCACAGCTTTAATGTCTTGTGGGATTTACTTAGCAAAAGGCTTCAGCAGAAGCAGAGCTGGAGGCCTGGAAATGCTCTTGTACAAAAGCTTCCCTGAAGAGGGACTGTGTGGTGGAAGCAGTTCTGTGGAACCGGGGTGGAGATGAAGAACTTGGCTGATAGGGATCTGCCTCGCTCAGTTGTCACAGAATGTACTTTTGGCATCATCTGCCTCACATTTCAGAGCAGCACTTGATAGAATTGTAGAACTGTCAGGATTGGAAGGGACCTCAAGATTCATCTCACATTTCACAGCAGCGTTTGATAGCATCATAGAATTGTCAGGGTTGGAATAGACCTCAAGGATCATCCACTTTCAACCCCCTTGCCATGAGCAGGGACACCTCACACTAGATCAGGTTGCCCAGAGCCACATCCAACCTGGCCTGTAAAATTTCTAGGGATGAGGCTTCCACCACCTCCCTGGGCAACCTGTTTCAGGCTCTCACCACTCTCATGGTGCCAAACTTCTTCCTAACATCCAGTCTGAATCTCCACATTTCCAACTTTGTTTCATTCCCCACAGTCCTATCACTACCTAACACCCTAAAAACTCCCTCCTCAGCTTTCTTGTAGCCCACTTCAAACACTGAGAGGGCACAATAAGGTCTCCTGGAAGTCTTCTCCTCTCCAGGCTGCAAAGCCCCAACTCTCTCAGCCTCTCCTCACAGCTGAGCAGCTCCAGCCCTCTGAACATCCTCATGGCCCTTCTCTGGACACTTTCAGAATCTCCAGATCTTTCTTGTAATAGAGGCTCCAGAACTGGATGCAGTACTCAAGGTCACCTCAGATTGTTGGATAACATGGGAGGAGAACCTGAGTGATGCAGTTTGGGGGATGGCAGCCAGGGTGGAAGATAGGTAGGAAGGAGCAAGAAAATCATCCACAAGTACTCTGGACTTGGAGACCTCTGGGAATTTGAGCTAAAAGCCCTAGTATTGGGTGCAGACAGCAACGCCTGCTGCACTGCCTCAATTCTGTGGTTTAGGAGCTTATTCCCCATTTCAGGGGGGACTGAAAAAGTGTCCATATACTCCATCCACAACCTCCCTGGGCAACCTGGGGGTACTGATTGACACCCGCCTAAACATGAGCCAGCAGTGTGCCCAGGTGGCCAAGAAGGCCAATGGCATCCTGGCCTGCATCAGGAATAGTGTGGCCAGCAGGAGCAGGGAGGTCATTCTCCCCCTGTACTCTGCACTGGTTAGGCCACACCTTGAGTACTGTGTCCAGTTCTGGGCCCCTCAATTTAAGAAGGACATTGAGGTGCTTGAGAAGGGTAACGAGGCTGGTGAGAGGCCTCGAGCACAAGCCCTATGAGGAGAGGCTGAGGGAGCTGGGATTGTTTAGCCTGGAGAAGAGGAGGCTCAGGGGAGACCTTATTGCTGTCTACAACTACCTGAAGGGTGGTTGTGGCCAGCAGGAGGTTGCTTTCTTCTCTCAGGCAACCAGCACCAGAACAAGAGGACACAGTNATGCTTCAGGTGGGGTCTCATGAGAGCAGAACAGAAGGGCAAAATCACTTCCTTTGTCCTGCTGGTCACACTGCTTTTGTTGCAACCCAGGGAAAGAGGTCACATTCTTGGATTTATATATACATGTATGTATGTATGTACATACATATACATATATAGGCTGGATCAATGGGCCAACATTAATGTGATGATTTTCAACAAGGCCAGATACCAGGTCCTGCACTTGGGTCACAACAACCCCAAGCAAGGCTACAGGCTTGGGGCAGTGTGGCTGGAGAGCTGCCTGCGGAAAGGGATCTGGGGGTTGTAATAGACAGGAGCTGAATATGAGCCAGCAGTGTGCCCAGGTGGCCAAGAAGGCCAATGGCATCCTGGCTGGGATTAAAAATGCTGTGGCCAGCAGGAGCAGGGGGGTGATTGTCCCCTTTGACTTGGCTTTGGTGAGGCCACACCTTGAGTGTTGTGTTCAGTTTTGGGTACCACAATACAAAAGAGATGTGGGGGTGCCGGAGTGGGTCCAGAGGAGGGCAACAAAGCTGGGGAAGGGCCTGGAGAATAAATCTGATGAGGAGAGACTGAGGAAGCTGGGGATGGTTAGTGTGAAACAGAGAAGGCTGAGGGGAGACCTCATTGCTGTCTACAAGTACCTGAAAGGAGGTTTTGAAGAGGCTACTGCTGGTCTCTTCTCACAGGTAATTGGAGACAGAACAAGGAGGAATGGCCTCAAGCTGAGTCTGGGGAGGCTTAGATTGGACATTAGGAGAAAGTTTTTCATTAAGAGAGTGGTCAGGGACTGGAATGAACTGCCCAGGAAGGTGGTGGAGTCCCCAGCCCTGGATGTGTTTAAGGGTGGTTTGGATGTGGTGCTTGGGGATATGGTTTAGTGGTGAACTTGGTAGGGCAGGGTTCTAGGTTGGACGTGGTGATGCTGAGGGGCTTTGCCAACCTGCATGTTTCTGTGATTCTGTGAAAACCTGGGTAATATCTGCCTGTAGTAGATGGAATTCAAAACGATATTTTCTTGAGAGTATTCCTGCTCGCTGCAAGTAACACTGACAGAAATTCAGGCTCTCTTTGTAGCCTTCAAGTGCTGCTCTCCTGAAGATTTCACGTTATGTAAGGTTGAAAGCAGCACTGAGACGCAGGCGGTGTTTCAGGATGTGTCTTGCCCTGTGCAGTTGTTTTTCCTTCACATTTAGGAGTCAATGCATAATGCATAAAGGTAAACCAGAATTTAGAGGCTTGATTGAAAATAGGGAAACTGTTTTGTTTACAAGGAGCTGTATCAAAGTGGCTTCAGTGTGCGCTCTTGAGGAATGCTTTGCTCTTTTTTTGTGGTGGAGGAGCTTATGCCTCTCCAGCAGACTTCTGTGGAACATTTCAGATGTCATTTAATGTAGTGTGAAAAATGCCTGAGATGTTTTAACATTGATGACAATTTCTGGTTCTGGTTGTTCCTTTCTGCTAGTTCATTACCATTCATTTCCCTTGAAACAGCTTATTTCTGGCTATGCTGTTGTCATTCAATATAATGGATTGAAATTAGAGGAGAGAAGGCTCCAGTGAGACCTCACAGCACCCATACCTGAAGGGGGCTACAAGAAGGCTGCAGAGGGAACCTTTGCAAAGGCCTGGGGATAGGATGAGGGCAATGTTTTGAAATCAGAGCAGAGCAGATTTAGATTGAATGTTAGGAACAAGTTCTGCACCATGAAGGTGGTGGAACACAGGAACAGGCTGCCCAGGGAGGTAGTCGAGATCCCATCCCTAGAGCTATTCAAAGTGAGGCTTAACAGGGCTCTGAGCAGCCTAATCTAGTTGAGGATGCCCCTGCTGACTGCAGGGGGGTTGGGCTGGATGACCTTTGGAGGTCCCTTCCAACCCAGACTATTCTATGATAAAAGTTTTGAAGTCTTTTTTGCAGTAAGATTAGGCACCAAATAGTTAAAGTTTGAAACGTCAATAATAGACTATGGAGCTATGAACCACCACTAGAAATAATTCGATGATTCCTCAGTTGTCATTGAGATATATTCTTTGGAGACATTTTTTCCCTAAACTTTTGAAGTCTGCAGCATGACAGTTTGAAAGTAGTTTATGAAACAACTGCATGCTTTAATAAAATCCTGTGCTCTGAAGTCCTGTGAAGAAGAGCAGCCCTGAAGAAAAGGACTCGGCGTGCTGGTGAATGAGAAGCTCAGTACGAGCCACCAGTGCACACTTGCAGTGTCCTGGGCTGCATCAAGAGAAGTGTGGCCAGCAGGGTGAGAGAGGTGATTCTCCTTCTCTACATTGCTCTTGTGAGACCTCACCTGGAGCACTGTGTCCAGTTCTGGAGCCCCTGTTACAGGAAAGATCTGGAGGTGCTGGGAGGTGTCCAGAAAGGGCCATGAGGATGCTTAGAGGGCTGGAGCTGCTCTGCTGTAAGGACAGGGGTGGTTCAGTGTGGAGAGAAGGCTCTGAGGTGACCTTATTGTGGCCTTCCAGATCTGAAGAAAGCTGGGGAGGGACTTTTTAGGATGTCAGGTAGTGACAGGACTGGGGGGAATGGATCCAAGCTAGAGGAGGGGAGATTCAGACTGGATGTGAGGAGGAAGTTCTTCAGCATGAGGGGGGTGAGACACTGGCACAGGTTGCCCAGGGAGGTGGTGGAAGCCTCATCCCTGGAGGTGTTTAAGGCCAGACTGGATGTGGCTCTGAGCAACCTGACTTAGTGTGAGGTGTCCCTGCCCACAGCAAGGGGGTTGGAACTTGCTGATCCTTGAGGTCCCTTCCAACCCTGACAATTTTGTGCATTTGTTATCTCTGTTTTCTTTTCCATTCTTAGAAGAAGCAGTTTGCTTTTCCCTTGTGGATGGAAGCAAAACAAAACAAGCATAAACCAACTTGAAATTCCCACAAGATTGCTGACTACATAAGAAACTTAGTGACAGGAAAGCAAAAAATGAGTCAGGGTTGTTTTGTTTTGTTTTTTTTTTGTTTTGGTTGGTCAGTTTTCTTCCAGATTTATGATTGACAGCCTCATTTTTACTGTTGGGAAAAATAAAGCACAAAGCAGAATAAATTGCTGAAAACAAAGAGTAATTTTTTTTTGGGCGGGGGCATAATCTGGGTAATCAATGCAGCTGCTGAATTTTGCCAAGAGAAGAACCTTAAGCTTGAGTGAATCAGGGTGGATGGTGAAAGAGTCAAGAATTGTTGAGTTAAATCATGTGCTCATAGATTCACTCTCAGAAAGCAGGAGGAGGAGGATGGAAACCGAGATGAAGACAGAGAGGAAAAAAGTCATAGAATCATAGGCTTGCAAGGGAGCTCTGAAGATTATGGCATCCAACCTTCCCTGTCAAAGCAGGATCACCTAGGGCAGGTGACACAAGAACTCAGCCAGGTGGGTTTTGAATGTCTCCAGAGAAGGAGACTCCACAACTCCCCCTGGGCAGCCTGCTCCAGGGCTTCATCACTCTTACAGTAAAGAAGTTTTTCCTCATGTCGAGGTGGAACTTCCTGTGTTCTAGTCTGTATCCATTGCCCCTTGTGCTGTCACAGTGGACTCCCATACTAGGAAATGTCAACAAGTCCATGTTTAAGTGTTGATCCTTCAGTGCTTGGCTGAGTGCTGGACTGGGTGATCTCAGAGGTCCCTTCCAGCCAGATGCATCCTGTATAGCAGCTCATTTTAGACAGGGCACAGCAGGAAGAAGTGTTCCTCTTTGTATGCAAATGAAGAACTAATATGTGACCAGATCTCAAAGGAGGGCAAGATGATGCCTTTTTACAGAAAGCAGGCTAGAAATAATTGGAAATGGAAAATTCCTTCAGAAAAGACAGAAGAAAAGAGCTCAAGGTACTCATTGTATCTCCCTGAATCCAAAGAGCAGTTTTTCCCGGGGAGCTGCTTGATCTGTGGGTGATTTTATGTAAGCAGTGCTGAGTTTTTCAGATGGAGTCTGCTGTTGCCATGGTGATAGGTGCCACTCCATGCAGGTTGTTTAAATAAAATTAAAGCAGCCCTTTTGTACTCCCTGAGCAGGGTAAATGCTGGGAGTTTGTACACAAGGGGTTATGAACTCCAGGGCCCTGCGGGTTTGTTAAATGTGCAAGGAAAGACTCTAGGCTTCTAGAAGCAGTCCTGGAGGTTGCATGGGGAGTATCCTTTCATGTAACACTGGTTAATGGCCTGCATTCTGTTTCTCACAACAGAAAGTTTATTCTCCTCTTCCTTTAGTACCTTAAGGGCTGTGTGCTCACCATTCTCTTTCTCCATTGCATGATTGCAGTGGGGGTGGACAGAGTGGGGTGCTGCAAGGACGGAGCAGCTCTGGCTTCAGTGTGGAGGGAAGGAAAAATGATAATAGAATAAGTGCAGAGTTCTGCACCCGGGAGGGAACAACAAACTGCACTGGTACAGGTT